>CM042017.1:41090531-41220531 GCA_023525715.1 Cichorium intybus | reverse complement strand
TATTTCGTTGGAAGTTCGTAAGTTTGAATTTTCTCACTGGTTTGTCAGAATTCCGTAGGAAAACACCTACGAAATGATTTTGTCGGAAATATTTTGTCGCTAAAACTTAATATTCTAATAGTGTTAAATTCCTACGGAATAATTCGTAGCAACATCACTACAGAAAAATAATTCCATAGCAAAAAGTTTAGTTACCAAGGATTTATTTACAGAATCTCATTTTTACGCTTTGTTCTGGTGTTAAAAACTGAAAGGTTTTGAAATGAAAGAAAGGGAGGTGAAGGAAAGGGAAGGTGAAGGAAAGGGGGGAGAAAATAAGGAAGAGAATGAAAGGAAATGGAATCCCTATCAATCAGCCAATATTTGGGAGGATTGTATACAAGACTAAATTACATATCTTTTCTTTCCCCTCATTATCCTTTCTTTCCTTGGCTGTTGTTTTTCACTCTGTTCCCCCTCCTCGCGTATCGGGCGTTCTCTCCGTTATGACACCTCACAGCCTTAAAAAAACTTAAGAATACATTTATCCTTTCTTTTTCTTCCTTAAACAAAACTAAAGAATACATCACTCCCTCCCTTTCCTCTCCTTTCATTAATTAAATAAACCGGAGAACAAGGTGTGTTGTTGGTTGGCAGGGCCGTATCTGGATAGGCCAAAGTCTGCAATTTTAGCATTCCAGTTGTTGTCTAACAAGATGTTGGCACTTTTGATATCACGGTGCAAGACTCTTTGTTGGGTACCCTTGGCATCGTGAAGGTACGCCAAGCCGCGTGCAGCCCCAAGACATATCTTGAGACGTTGAGTCCACATGAGGTTGGGGTCACTCAGATAAAGATCAAGGCTCTTCTTTGATGCATATTCATATACAATGATCCTTGCCTCCTTCTCATCACAAAATCCTAGCAGTGAGATGATATTTTCATGTCTACAAGTGGAAAGCAGCATGATCTCATTCCAGAAAGAAACATCCGCTCTATCTTTCGTACGATCCAAGAGCTTTACAGCTGCCACGGTGGTCTCACCACTTGAGTCCAAGAATTCTCCTCTAAAAACCCTCCCAAATCCACCTTCCCCAATGAAGTTGCCTTCACCAAAGTTTTTAGTGGCGTCTTGTATGAATCTAAGAGGAAGTCTGAGGTGCTCAAACCCTTTCATGACAGAGGACTTTTTGCTTGCGCTCGACTACAATTGGAGAAAAGTAAGTTTAATAGTTTCTAGAAATTATAGTTAAAGGGATTGGAAGAAGCTATTGCTACATTTTTTTCATCAAGTAACATAATGCTGCATTTAACATAAATGATATATAATGCTTGGGTTGAATCAACTAACCAAATCAACCTTTTCAGAACCGGGTTCAGCTTTATTTGTATCAGAGGTCTTCTCCCAATGCAGAGGTCTTAAGGATCTATGACTAGGCGGCCTCATTATATGTTGAGGTGAAACCTTAAATAGGTGTAGAATTAGTAATACAGCAAACAGAACCAGCGAAGTGATAACAGTATAGACATGTAGCTTGAATACACAAAATGTATAAGATATTAGAGTAACTATTTGAGTATATATATGATAGTTTTTCACCGATACAGGTTTCAGAGTTGCCTTCGTAGTGGATCTGAAAGTGTTAAAGGATATAGAAGCTAATAACTGAATACTTCATACTTTCATTCATATGGAAACCTTACATTAAGTATACGATACATGACCCTTTACAGCAATAAAGTAAAGACTGAAAAATAGCTGTTGAAATCACAATGGGAAACACAGAGAATAATATGTTGGATCTCAGTGGAGGGGAATGATGGAAACTGACCCCACACACTTTAAACTACTTATTTTAACACTCCCCCTCACGTTGAATAGTGGGATTCCCAAAATTCAACTTGGCTAGACACTTGTTAAGAATTTTTCCATTTACAGCTTTCGTCAGAATGTCAGCTATCTGGTCTTCTGATCGAACGAACGGTAGTTCAATGATTTGTGCTTCGAGCTTTTCTTTGATGAAGTGTCTGTCAACTTCCACATGTTTTGTTCGGTCATGTTGGACAGGATTTTCTGATATTTGAATAGCAGCTTTATTATCACACATAATTTTACTTGTTTCTTTACGGAAGAGACCAACTTCAGTGAGAAGTTTTCGTATCCAAAGGGCTTCTGCGACTCCTCGTGCTATTCCTCTGAACTCTGCTTCAGCACTTGAAAGGGATACCACTTTTTGTTTCTTACTTCTCCATGTGACTAGATTTCCACCAACTAAGGTGAAGTATCCCGAGGTTGATCTTCTATTTCCTTTGTCTCCTGCCCAATCTGCATCAGTATAGATCTGAGTTTTTAGATGTCCATTTGCTTTAAACAGTACTCCATGTCCTACTGTTCCTTTGAGATATCTGATAATTCTCCATACTGCCTCCATATGAGAGATTTGGGGTTGGTGCATAAATTGACTGACAACCCCTACTGCATATGAAATATCTGGGCGGGTATGTGAGAGATATATCAATTTTCCCACAATTTGTTGATATCTTTCTTTATCTGTTGATTTTGCATTGTTGTCGATATATAACTTTTGGTTTGTTACCATGGGAGTTTCTGCGGGTTTGCAATCAATCATTCCAGTTTCTGCTAATAGATCTAGGACATATTTCTTCTGGCAGATAAAAATCCCTTGTGTTGACCTTAAAACTTCAATTCCAAGAAAGTACTTAAGCCGGCCTAGATCTTTCATCTCGAATTCTTGAAATAAGTTTTTTCTCAGTTTCGCCATTTCTTCTTTATCATTTCCTGTAATTATCATATCATCGACATAGATAATTAAACATGTTATAAGTTCGTTTCTCCTTTTAAGAAACAAAGTATGATCAGAATTGCTTTGCTTGAAACCGTATCTTTTCATTGCTAAGGTAAATCTGCCAAACCAAGCTCGAGGAGATTGCTTTAATCCATACAGAGATTTCTTAAGGCGACAAACTTCACCTGGTTTAAAGTTCTTCGTGAAACCAGGAGGTGCTTCCATATAAACTTCTTCTTTTAGCTCTCCATGTAGGAATGCATTTTTAACGTCAAATTGATGTAGCGGCCATCCTTCATTTGCGGCTATTGAAAAAAGAACTCGAATAGTATCAATCTTTGCCACTGGGGAAAAAGTTTTAGCATAGTCAATTCCATAGGTTTGGGTATAGCCCTTGGCTACCAACCTTGCTTTGTATCTTTCAACAGTACCATCAGGTTTATGTTTTATTGTAAAGACCCATCGACATCCTACTGGTTTTTTCTCGTTTGGAATAATGCATTTTTTCCATGTGTCATTTTTTAATAAGGCTTCTATTTCAATTTCCATTGCGTTTTTCCAGTTCTTCGTCTTCAAGGCTTGCTCCACTGTGGTTGGAATTTTGTCAGAGTATAGCGCAACATTGAAGGCCCTAGCTTCTTGAGTCAAGTTTCCTTTAGCCATATTTGCCATAGGATATCTAGAACTTCGAGATTCTCTTTCTGGAGAATATCTTTTTGGAGGAATCCCTCTGTTAGTTCTTGGAGGTAATGTGTATCTTTCTGTTGGTTGTTCCTGTATTAATTCTTCGTGTTCTGTGGCAGTTTCATGATCAGGGGTAACAAGTTCATCATTTTGAGAAGATTCAGTAGTGTGAGGAGACTGAGTGTTACTTACCTCGGATGTCAGGTTGGGAGACTGATCTGGAATGACACTAGAATTAGGATTTGTATATGGTGTGGATGATTCTTCTGTTGTAGTCACCTGAACATATTCTAACCAACTGAGTGCGTCTGAACATTCTATCTCCTCCTGACCACTATGTTGGGAGACATAGTAGTAATCTGTTTCAAGAAAATCACAGTTCATAGTGATGAACATGTGATGAGTTTTCGGATTATAACATCTGTATCCTTTTTGATTTACCCCATATCCTACGAATACACATTTTTCAGCACATGGGTCGAGCTTATTGCGATTAGACTTTGGTATGTGAACAAAGACTGTACACCCAAAGATCTTTGGTTCTAACATAAGAAGTGAAGGAATTTTGACAAATTCTGATAGGGTTTGTAGTGGAGTTTTAAATTTGAGAGTGTTGGTTGGAAGTCGGTTTATAAGGTATGTAGCTGTGGCGAGAGCTTCAGGCCAAAAGGATTTTGGAACTTTTGATTCGATTAAAAGAGCTCTAGTTATTTCTAACAAAAAACGATTTTTTCTCTCAGCAACACTGTTTTGTTCTGGAGTATGTGGACAAGTAGTTTGATGAATTATTCCTTTTGATTGAAAAAATTGTTTCATAGAAGTGTTAACAAATTCTCCTCCATTGTCAGATCGAAAAATCTGGATATTCTTTTGAAATTGGGTTTGAATCATGGTATGAAACATAACGAATTTGTCAAGAACTTCAGATTTATTTTTTAAGAAATAAATCCACGTCATACGAGTGCAATCATCTACAAACAATACAAAAAACCGAAGGTTTTGTCCTCCAATGATTGGTGATGGACCCCATACATCAGAATGAACTAATGAGAAAGGAACATCAGCCCTGGTTTTAGTTGGTTTGAATGTTTGTCTATGACTTTTGGCTAAGACACATGTTTCACACAACGATACTTTTTTTGAAGGAAATAACTTAGGAAAAAGAGTATGTAAATAACCCGTAGAGGGATGACCCAATCTTCTGTGCCATAACCAGGCTTCTCTTTCTGTGGTTCCATGAGCCATCATCACAGTACCATTTTGAGTCATCTCGTCCACATAATACAATCCTTGTTTCTCAGTGCCACGCCCAATGATCGTCCCCGTCCTGATATCATGTAAGATACAAAAAGTTGGATGCATTAGAACTGAGCAATTTAGTTCTTTTGTAACATGACTTATTGATAACAGGTTTTGAGAAAGAGAGGGGACATAGAGACAATTAGAGAGTTTTAACATAGGAGAAAACTCAATTGTTCCTCCTTGTTTAACTTCCATTTTTTCACCATTTGCAGTTTGGATTTGCGCTTTTCGTGGTTTGGATAACGAACTAAGATCCGATATTTCATAAGTCATGGTGTCGGTGGCCCCACTATCAAGTATCCAAGTTTTATCTCGTATATTGTCACAAGAAAATGTTATACTTGCACGTCCTCCAATTTTTGGATCATCTCTGCAGTTTTTAAAGCTTCTTTCTATATATGGAACAAGGGAATAAACTTCAAGGGTCAATTCTGACATTTCAAATGTTTTTGGGTCAAAATTGTATTTTGTATTTTTAGGGTTAAAAATCGGGAAGCAGCCTCCATTCCCGTTACGTACTTCTGATTTTCCATTGGAGCTCCCTTCCTCTCTCACAATCGCACCTTCTTCTCCAAGAAAACCGAAGCTTTTCCGGTCGGTTTTGCTGCTATTCTCGGCGGCGGATGGTGTCTCGTCCCGATCTCCCCTTCGTTTCGGTGGAGGCGCACCAGATACAAGCTCGCGCCTGCTTGCTTCATCGTCGTTCCGTACCGATTGGGCGGCGCTGTTGTCCGGTTGGCGGCGGGAGTTGTCCGGTTGGCGGACGGCTGCGGGAGTTGTTCGGTTGGCCTCGGTGGTCCGATTTGGCATCGTCGAGCGCTGATTGTTTGGCGGGGATTGTTCGGTTGGCCTCGGTGGTCCGATTTGGCATCGTCGAGATGTGGGTCGAGGTTGATTTGTAGATCTGATTGCTATTCCTCCAAAAACACCATAGCTACCGTCGCCGTTGATGGCGGCGCTGCTGTTGCCCACGGCGGCGGAAGCTTTACCTCGTCCTCCTCCATCTTGTTTGACCGAAGCTTTAGGCTTTTTATGCCCGTCGATCCACCACTCGGGGTAACCGACAAGTAATTTTGCTGCTGTAAGTGAAGTTTGTCGCTTGTCTTTTCCGCTACTGTAAGTGACCACCAAGGCATCCCAGAGTGATTTTGCTGTGGGATACTCGGTCAGGTTGCTTGCCAGTAATGGTTCTATGTTTTGTATTAGCCATGAAAAAACAACCAGGTCATCTTGTTCCCACTGCTCGAATTTTCCATCATCTTGATCTGGAGGATTTGAGGTTAAGTGGGATAACAGGGCCTTTGATTTTCCGCCTATGGCAACCCGAATCATCCGGGTCCATAGAGCATAGTTTTGGCTATTGAGTTTGAGATTGATTTGTAGGCTGTCGGATAATTTGGGATTTTGTGGTTGGGAGTTTCTGATCAGATTTGCTAGTTGTATAGCCAAATCTGTATTTGGAATATCACCTTCAGACATTTTCCGGTAGGTGATGAGCTAGTTGAGGATCTCAACACTGCTCTGATACCATGTTAAAGGATATAGAAGCTAATAACTGAATACTTCATACTTTCATTCATATGGAAACCTTACATTAAGTATACGATACATGACCCTTTACAGCAATAAAGTAAAGACTGAAAAATAGCTGTTGAAATCACAGTGGGAAACACAGAGAATAATATGTTGGATCTTGTGGAAGTATGACTTCAAACTTCAAAGGCTGCTAAGGATGTCTTCAAAGATGGCATGTGATGCAAATTATTTTTTATACATGTTTTTCAAATATGGCATTCTATGCCATTCCTATATAAAGGATAGAAATCTCAACATTTAAACACACCACAACACACAACATTTCTCTTCTCTTCCTCTTAATACATAAAGAGTTTTAACTCTTTGTATTTTTGTATTCTCCTAAACACTTTGTAAACACCGCAAAGTATAGTGAATTGGTTCTCGGCTTCCTCCGCCCGTGGTTTTTCCCGATTTGGGTTTTTCACGTAAATATCCTGTGTTCTTTCTTTTACCGTTCGATCTATTCTTGGTTGATTATTCAATAGTTTTATATTCCGTTGAATCATTATCGTGATATTTGGGTTTTATACTTCGATCTTGAAGTTAATCGATTATTTATTATAGTCGATTTTGTCTACAATTGGTATCAGAGCTATCCAGGTTTTCCGATAACGATTCATAAAAACTATTTTCAACCATGTCATCGATGAAGTACGATATTCCTTTACTTGACAGAAACACAAGATTCCCTCTCTGGCAAGTAAAGATGAAAGATGTGTTGATCCAAATGGATCTCCACAAAGCACTATTAGGAATGGAGAAAATGCCGGCAACTTGGTCGACTGAGGAAAAAGAAATGAAAGATTTGAAGGCGTCGTCGCAGATCCGTCTGCATCTATCCAACGACGTTCTCCAAGATGTGTTGAAAGAGACATCCGCAGCGGCTCTCTGGCTAAAACTCGAGCAGCTACTTATGACGAAAAGCTTGCCCAACAAGCTACACTTGAAGCAACGACTTTTTAACCTAAAGATGAGTGAAGGTAGTTCTTTGTCTGATCATCTCTCTACCTTTAAAGAGCTTGTAGGAAATCTGGAGAATATGGACGTCAAATACGAAGATGAAGACTTGGCGTTATTTTTATTATCTTCTCTCCCAGATTCCTACGATCACTTTCGTGACACCATTATCTATTCTCGGGACACTCTTGTCCTTGACGAGGTAATGACTGCTCTTGATTCAAAGGAAAAGATGAAGCAGATAGTTGGGAACAGCAGCAGCGATTCTAAAGCTGAAGGTCTCAACATCAGAGGGAGACCTAACGAGAGAGGTAGCTCTTCACAAAACCGATCTAGATCTAAGTCCAAAGCCAATCGTAAATATTGCAATTATTGCCACAAGAAGGGACATCTGATCGATGAATGTTTCAAGTTAAAGAACAAGGAGAAGGCGAAGGAAATAGCAAAGGGAAAAACAACCAATAACACCGTTGAAGCCGATGTTGCCGAAACTGGTTCCGATGGCGAGCTTCTATCCGTTTCGGACTACGGTTTAATAACCACGAGTGAGTGGGTACTTGATTCAGCGTGTACTTTTCACATGAGCTCCAATCGAAGCGTTTTTCATTCATATGAAAAGGTTAACGAAGGCCACGTTCTAATGGGTAACGACACTTCATGTCGTATTATTGGACGGGGTACACTCAGGTTCCGCATGTTCGATGGCGTTGTTCGAACGATTCAAGATGTGAAGCACGTATCCGGTCTTAGGCGAAATTTACTAAGTCTCGGTACTTTCGAGAAGAAAGGTTACGAGTTTGTTGGCAAAGACGGGAAACTCCATATTTTCAAGGAAGGTTCTGTGGTCATCCGAGGAGTTAGAAAATCCGCAAACCTTTACATTATGGACGGACAAGTTATTTCTGGCGAAGCCTCGGTTAGTTCTAAATCCCTCTCCAATGTTGATCATTCTCGCCTATGGCATCTCAGGCTCGGTCATATGTCATACCACGGTATGAATGAACTAAGTCGAAGGGGGTTGCTCGGGGAGCACAAATCAACCGAACTTGAATTCTATGAAGATTGTGTATTTGGAAAGCAGAAGCGAGTGAGTTTTATCGGTGGCAAACATACGACGAAAGGGCCACTTGACTACATACACTCTGATTTATGGGGACCAGCAAAGGTTACATCGAAAGGTGGAGCCTCTTATATGCTCACGATCATTGACGATTTCTCAAGAAAGGTATGGTCGTTCTTCTTAAAGTCAAAGGGAGAAGTATTCCAAACTTTTAGAGATTGGAAAGTATTGGTTGAAAAGCAATCAGGTTTTGAAGTGAAATACCTTCGTACTGATAATGGACTGGAATTCTGTTCTGAAGAATTCAACTCCTATTGCCGTAGGGAAGGAATTACGAGGCATCGCACCGTAGTTCATACACCACAGCAGAACGGCGTTGCGGAAAGAATGAACCGCACCATCATGGAGAAGGTCCGATGCATGCTCTCTCACTCGAAGCTACCAAAGTCTTTTTGGGCCGAAGCAGCTTCCACCGCATGCTATATTATCAACCGCTCCCCCTCACGTACTATTGGAAAGAAGACTCTGTTTGAGCTATGGTCTGGTAAGCCTGCTGACTACACAAAATTAATACCGTTTGGATGTCCAGCATATGCACGGGTTGATAATGGCAAATTAGAACCAAGAGCCATTAAGTGCATTTTTATTGGATACAAGACAGGAGTGAAAGGTATCAAATTGTGGAGCCCAGAGCTTATGAAGGTCATTACATCAAGAGATGTGACCTTCGATGAAAAAGCCATGCTTCATCCTGTCTCCAACATTCAGACCAGAGAAAATGAAAATTCGGAAAAAGACAAAGTTCGAGTGGAGGTGGAGCTTCCTTTAAATTCATCTTTCGAGGACAAGTCTCATGAAGGTGTCGAGGTTTCTCAACCCTCAAATAATCAACAATCCTCTTCTCATGAGCCAGCCGAAGCTCCAAGCCAACCTCACAGTCCCTCCATTGCAAGAGATAGACCTCGCAGACAGATTGTACCTCCAAAGAGATATGTTCAAGCCAATTCTGTCGCTTATGCACTTACAGTTGCCAATGAAGTTGAGTCTGTTCTGGAGCCCACAAGCTACAACGAGGCCATTCAATCCAAACATTCTAATAAGTGGATGGTTGCCATGCACGAGGAGATGGAATCTCTTCAGAAAAATGGCACATGGGATCTCGTTCCAGCTCCAAAGGGTAAGAAGACAGTTAAGTGCAAATGGGTCTACAAGTTGAAGGAGGCTATCCACCCTGGTGACAAACCAAGATATAAAGCTCGTTTAGTAGCCAAGGGCTACAGTCAAATCCCAGGTATCGATTATACCGACATTTTCTCTCCGGTTGTGAAACACACGTCAATACGTGTCTTGTTGGGATTAGTTGCCTCTCATGACTATGAGTTAGAGCAACTTGATGTTACTACAGCATTCTTAAATGGTGTGCTTGAGGAAGAGATATATATGCAACAACCTGAAGGTTTCGTAGCTCCTGGCAAGGAAAGCTACGTGTGCAAATTGAAGAAGTCTCTTTATGGCCTCAAGCAATCTCCGCGACAATGGTATAAAAGGTTTGACTCATTTATGACCAGTCACAAGCTGAAAAGGTGCACCTACGACAGCTGCGTTTACTACAAGAAGTGTGATGATGGTTCAATGGTCTATCTACTTTTATACGTGGATGACATGTTAATTGCAGCGAAGAATATAAAGGAGATTCAAAAGATAAAAGACCAGTTGAATGCTGAGTTTGATATGAAGGACTTGGGTGCTGCCAAGAAAATTCTAGGAATGGAAATAGTGCGAGACCGCAGTGCAAGAACTCTATACCTTTCTCAACAAAGCTACATTGAGAAGGTTCTGCACCGTTTCAATATGCATAATGCAAAAGAAGTCAGCACTCCTTTCGCAGCCCACTTTAAGCTATCATCCGCCTTAAGTCCTACCACCGAAGAAGATCTAGCATACATGGAAAAGGTACCATACTCCAGCGCTGTAGGATCTCTTATGTATGCTATGATTTGTACACGTCCAGATTTATCATATGCGGTAAGCATGGTGAGCAGATACATGGCGAATCCAGGAAAAGAGCATTGGGCTGCTGTTAAATGGATTTTTCGGTACTTGCGAGGTACTTCATCTTTATGTCTGCGGTTTAGCAAAACCGATAGTGGAGTACTTGGTTATGTGGATTCCGATTATGCAAAGGACTTGGATAAAAGACGATCGATTACAGGGTACGTGTTTACTTTGGGTGATTGCGCAATTAGCTGGAAAGCGCAGTTACAGTCCACCGTAGCGTTATCCACCACCGAAGCCGAATACATGGCTACTACGGAAGCAGTGAAAGAAGCCCTCTGGTTGAAACGGTTGATAGGTGAGCTTTCAAACAAGTTATCCGTTAAAACTGTTTTTTGTGACAATCAAAGTGCAATATTTCTGACAAAGGATCAAATGTTCCATGATCGAACGAAGCATATTGATGTTCGTTATCACTTCATCAGAGATGTTATTGCTAAAGGCGATATTACAGTAAACAAGATCAGCACCAATGATAATCCTGCTGATATGTTCACTAAAAGTCTTCCAATAGCCAAGTTCAAAACATGTTTGAATTTGGTGGGTGTTTCTGATCGCATTTGAGCCTGATTAGGCTCGTGGTGGAGGAAGTATTTCATTTTTCAGGATCAATTTTTCTCTATATGGTGATTGCAGTTTTTTATGGAGTTTTGGAGTTTGAAGAGTTGTTGGCCTTAGCAAATGAGTATACAAGTTTTGTTCCACTTTGAAGTCAAGGTGGAGATTGTGGAAGTATGACTTCAAACTTCAAAGGCTGCTAAGGATGTCTTCAAAGATGGCATGTGATGCAAATTATTTTTTATACATGTTTTTCAAATATGGCATTCTATGCCATTCCTATATAAAGGATAGAAATCTCAACATTTAAACACACCACAACACACAACATTTCTCTTCTCTTCCTCTTAATACATAAAGAGTTTTAACTCTTTGTATTTTTGTATTCTCCTAAACACTTTGTAAACACCGCAAAGTATAGTGAATTGGTTCTCGGCTTCCTCCGCCCGTGGTTTTTCCCGATTTGGGTTTTCCACGTAAATATCCTGTGTTCTTTCTTTTACCGTTCGATCTATTCTTGGTTGATTATTCAATAGTTTTATATTCCGTTGAATCATTATCGTGATATTTGGGTTTTATACTTCGATCTTGAAGTTAATCGATTATTTATTATAGTCGATTTTGTCTACAGATCTCAGTGGAGGGGAATGATGGAAACTGACCCCACACACTTTAAACTACTTATTTTAACAGAAAGAATCTATGACAATTTGTATACGCAACAGTATACATTTCAAATTAATACCTTCATTAACCAATTACCTTTGGCAGAACTAATTAGAATACACTCTTCTTAATTTATACAAATAAAACCATAACTCAATATCAACGTTTGTTCCAACAAATCTTCCACTTTTTATTCTGCTTCTAGTTATAATGATAAAACAGATTAAGATGATTACCAAAAATGAGGGACCAGAAAAGAAAAGGAGCAACGTACTTGATACTCAAGTGCAGATTCAAGTGTACTCAGGATCTCGATCATCTGTGGACGTTCTTCAGGCCGCCTCTTCAAGCATCGGAACGCAATTGTAGTAAAGGCATTCAAAGAAGCAGGATCTATTTCATTCCGTATATTACCAAAGATAATTTCATCTAGCTTGTTCTGTTTGTAACACTTTTTTACCAAGGCAGCTAAAGGAGGGTCACCTTTGTTGGCAATACACAACCTCCCACATAAAACCTCAAACAGCACCACACCAAAGGAGTAATTGTCTGACTCCTTTGTTAGTAACCCTGTGTCTAAATAATCCGGATCACAATACCCAAATGTGCCTGCATTCTTAGTAACAAGAAATGCATATTTCTCGTTAACAGGATTGACACTCGACATACCAACTTCTGCGATCTTGGCATTCCAATTTTCATCTAAAAGGACATTAGAACTGCTAATAAGCCGATGTGATACTCTTTTCTGGGTCCTAGGAGGATTATGAAGGTACGCTATTCCGCGGGCCGCCCCAATGCATATCTTGAGGCGTTGAACCCACATTAGATCATTTCTGTCGAGATACAAGTGAAGACCTCCCCTAGATGCATACTCGTATGCAATGATCTTCTCATCACCATCATCACAAAACCCTAAGATAGAAACCAGGTTTTCATGCCTGTAAACAGAAAACATAAGGATCTGTCTCCAGAACTCAGTGTTTCTTTGCCCATGTGTACTTCCAAAACGTCTTAAAGCAACCGTGGTAACCCCCCCTGAAAGGAGCAGTTCTCCCTTGTAGACTTTCCCGAATCCGCCTTCCCCAATGATATGCTCTTCGGCAAAGTTGTTGGTTGCTGATATTACAGCTTCAAGTTGTATTCTGAGGTGTTCAAACTCTTTTAGGACAGACATCGTGTTGATGAGAGAAAAATAGGAACCAAGACTCAGACTTTCAAAGAATTAAAGCTCAAGTGCTTGAAAAAAAAAATGGCATTGCGTAGCGATATATACAAGTTATAAGGTATGGTCAACCCCCCCCCCCCCCCCCCCTCCCTTTTCTCTCTCTCTCTCTCTCTCTCTAACATTGTTGATAGTTTATTAAAAAACGAGTGTCAGCTAGCATAATCAGCATTATAAAACTAACAAGTGGTTGATAATTTATTAAAAAAACGAGTGTAAGCTAGCATAATCAGTATTATAAAACTAATAAGTGCTTTAACAACCATTGACTAATTAACAACATGCATCCCCATTAGCGCCAAATTACATAAAGAATTTAGCGACCAAAATATTCGGCCGGTAATTATGGACCGAATGATTAAAAAAAACCCTAAATCACCATCAAAATAGTGTTGGAATATTAAGCTTTCGAAAGTCCGTCGGTAATTTGTGATGGGATACCGATAGAACTAGAAAAAAAAATTATTGATTTTACTTTTAAAAAAATCAGTTCGAGATCGGAAATTTTCAATGGAATACCGATGCAATTTAAAAACCAAATAATTTCTATCTACTTTTTATTTTCTATTGGTATTCTGTAGCGCAGAGGGAATTATTGACGAATTTTAGCAAGATACATCAAAAATTATTTTTTCAAACTTTATGTATAATTTTATTTTTAATGTTTAATTAATTTTTGTTTTTTAAAATTCTATATTAGGAAAAACGGTTAAATGAACTAAAGATAAATTAGCAATAATAATAATAATAATAATAATAATAATAATAATAATAATAAATTCTAGAATTTTAGTTATGTTTGAGGGGTAAAGTCCCAATTAGAAAAACTTAAATTGAATTAAGAACGGGGTAAGAGAAAAATAGTTTGACATTGTTAAAGGAGCTAATGTGCCAATTCATGAAAGTGCATGTGTTAACACCCCTCCATGGGCCGAGAAGCTTGCTGTCGTCGGGATTCTTCTTCAAGGGCTCGATTTTTTTACACATCACCACAATAATTAGGATATTTAGGGCGACACTATTAGCAGCGACAGCCGCTTTAAGGGCAACACAAAGTTCATTGAAATTGTTGGTGCCCCTAAAGGGTCTGTTGTCGCTAATGACATCGCCCCTAAAGGTGCCTATCCGGTTGCAACCACTTAAACCAATTTTGGCCCTCTAAAATTTTAATATCGGATGGACCAAAAAATAGCAGGGAAATTCTCACGAGATTTTTTTCAAGTCGCCCCTAATGCCTCGTGTCACCCCTTATGCTCCAGACAGAAAACCCAACCATCAGCTTCTTTTTCATTTTACATTATGTTCAACACTGTCTCGTTCACAATCTGCTAAAATCTTTTCGATTAATCCGACGACCTTCGCCATTAAAAATACCAATAAGCACCACCACCTCATATCTCCTCCTTCCCCCCCCCCCCCCCCACCACGCATAATATTCCATTGTGTGATTGGGTTTTTACAGCCCCACTGCCACCACCGCTGCCCTCCCGCATTCTGTCAGACAAAATCAAGTCAAACCATTGCCACCTCCCTTTTTGCTGGAGAATTCACCATGCACAACCCACCACCAGCGATAATTACATCTCCAATATTTTAAAATTTTTCATTTGTAGCTTGGTTGATATGTTTGAAGATTTGGTTTATTGTGTTAGACACTCATTTTTTGAATCGTGGTATAATGTGCATGATATATATGGTTGTAGCTTGTTTGATTTGTAGTTTGTTTGATATGTTTGAAGTTGTCTTTGGATTGTTAATGCGTTGATTGTGTTGTTAATGTTTATTTTTAAGGATTTATTAAGACCTTAGGTGACTATTGGTGTGACATAATTGTTAAGATTGTTGTTGGATGTGGCTTAATTGTTAAGATTGTATGATATGTTTGATGTTTTCTATTACTGATAACTATTTAACTGTTAAAAACTCAATTAGTTAGGACTTAATATGATGTATTGTATGTTATTTTTAGGTCATTATGGCATGATATTGTTGCTTTGTTATGGTTAAGACATGTTAAAGTTTATTGAAAGTTGTTAATGAAATTGAGAAGAATGCTATGTGGGAGCACCATGGAAAAATGTTTCAACCGCTAAGAAGAATGTCATGTTGTTAGCGATCATATCTAGTGAGACATCCCGTTAAACAGACCATCATGGAAAAAGGTTTCAGAGGCTAAGAAGAATGTCATACGGGAGCATCTTCAGGTAAATTATTTATATAAGTATATTTCATTTGTTTATTTTAGACTACATTTTACTTGTCTAACTTTCTTTTTATTTGTAGCCATACTTTGATTTTGATTTTTGATTGTGAATGATCCTTAGGGAAATCTTTTATGGGGGGCCTTGAGGCTCAAGTAATGAATAATTATAGAGGCTGCAAAACCAACATGAAATATCATTTTACTAAAAATGGAGGGTTGCTATACCCGAGGAGAGAGCAAGGGCTAACTAGCCCCTGGGTATGTGTGAAACAAATTGGAGGAGTGATGTGGATCTTTTCACAAGTTTATTGAGCGTTCTATAGTAAATAGCGGTGATCGTTCCAAACAAATAACAAAGAATCGCGGAGGCTCGAGCACCTATAGTAACACTGCCTACAAGAAAGTAAGTTACAATCAAAATAATTATATATATATATATATATATATATATATATATATATATATATATATATATATATATATATATATATATATATATATATATATATATATATACACACACACACATGTTTTTAAAATATAATATAATTTTTAATGTTAAGCGGAACATTACCCAAGTACAAGCCTTTCGCGATGCGCATGTCAATAAACAAGGGATGTTCGACAACTCAATAGTCAAGGAACAATATGTAAGTACATTGCTTTTTTCCCTATAGTTAGGAGTATATTGTTGTTTTTTACCTTAAATTAAAAGTATATTAAGGCTATGTAATTATCTTTGTAAATTACAAAACATTTTAATGCATTGGCTTGCCGAGTAATATGAAGCCCGTGCCTCCTCGAATAACCAAGTAAACGAGACAACCAAATTTGGAAAGGTGTAGGGTGCTCGACGATGACATTAAGAGGGATCAAACGTAAAGCGTCTGGAACGTCGAGTTCCACTAAAATATCTTACTTTCATGGCCATACATCACAACTATTATAAAGTACTCATGTTAATTATGACTTCATTGGTAATTTTGTATTTTGGTTTATTTTGATACATTGATATTTTAGTAGTTGTTTTATGCTAGTTTGGTAGTTTGGTTTATTAAGAGCTTAATTGTAATGACTTAATGCATATGTTGTGAACTTGGTAGTTTGGTAATTTGGTTTATTCCAAAAAATTGGTGATCTAGTAGTTTGGTTTAGCCTAGTTTGGTTTACTAATGACTTAATGCATTTGTTGTGAACTTGGTAGTTGGGTAGTTTGGTAATTTGGTTTATTTGGATAAATAAAAATAACATGATGGGTGACATCATTAGCGGCGACACAAAAGCATTAGGGGGTGACACCGTTAGCGGTGATACTTGACCAATAACGACAAGCTTCTAGCAACGATTTTTTAGCGGCAACATGTCGCCGCTAATACTAATAGGGGAAACTTTTGACACATTTAGGGGAGACTTTTGTTTCCCCTAATGACATCAAACATTGTGGTGTGTATACATAGGCATTGCATCATACCCTAACCCCATTTCCACCCTTTGCCTCCAACCGTGAGGTGTTGCCGATAAAAAAAAGAGAGAATCGAGAAGAATTTTAGCAGGACCTGTTGAGAGGGAGACCAAGAATGATAGAGGAACAACATAAAATTTTCTGGACAGCAGAAACCAGTTGAAGAAGAAGAAAGAGGAAGTCACGAAAACTTGAATCCATGAGTCTAGAATGTGAGTAATGTTGAACTTGTCTTTGTATTCTTTCTTCCACCTTTAAACCACTTCTAACCACCGTAAAGCTGCCTCTAAACCACCATATAGATGATGGTTGTGGGCTGACCTAACCATGGATGTAGTTGGTCTTGGTGTGGTGATGTTTTTGACCTTGTTAACCACACACACATGCTAACATTGACATGAAATCATGATTATCGGAAACCCTTGTTGAAATATCTTTGATCAAGCCATGACTTAACCCATTAGAGGTTGTTAACAGGTATATTAATGGTTTCTTAAAGAACTAATATCATGTTAAAATAATGGTTAAGAGCTTATGGATTAAGTACCTAATGATTGAGATTAAAACACTTCAACCTAAAGGCTAATGTGTAATTTCATTAATTTGTCAGAAACTTCTAAAAATCATAACTCAAAAAAATAGTTAGGTGATGAGATCACATTCTTTATAACGCTATGAATGTGTGTAACATTTCATCTTTTTAGTGCTAAGTCTAGTTCGAACCCGAAAGTAGTCAAAATTTTGGTTTTGTGCAAGGCTGTCATGTGAACCAAAAATTGTGTTGACCTAACTTGTAAAAATCATCACTAATTGTAGAAATGTTGTTTTTAAGTGCAATCAGTGCCCATAGCTCGTATTTGGAGTCTAGTTTGTCCCTCTGAAAAATACGAATATAGTTCATAACCCATTAAGAGCTAGGGGTGTTTTTCCATGGACTGGTCCAGCAATTTGATTATGCTGTTCATTACACACGAGATGCTTTATAAAAGTTCTTGATGGTATTATTTATGCAGCTATGAAGCAACCTCTTCTAGGAAAAGTCATAGTCTTGCTAAAGAAGTTGTAAGAGGGGCAGTTGTGTATGTCTTTTTGGTACTTCTCTTGCCATTTAGTGTTCAATCTTTTTCTATAGTATCTGTAGAGTCATACAACCATGCTATTTGTTACTGTTGTCACCAAAGGGCTTATAGCCCAGCTGTATCAAGGTGTGTCCCTTAATCCAAGTGGTGAGGGTTCTAGTCTCGTTAGGGACAAATGGTGTAGAATAGGAGGTATAGAATAGGAGTAGGACCACATTTCGCCGTTCAAAAAAAATTGTTACTGTTGTTTGTATTCCTCATTACTCATATTGTGGGTGCTATTCCACTTATCCTCACATCAAGTAAATAGGATCCATAATAAAATATCACATGTTCAAGACAATTAAGATTTTTAACATGGTGATATTCTTAATGATTGAAACATTCTTATTTTTCTAAGCAAGTTAGCTCCTGTTTTCTTTTCATTTCTTTTTCCCCATTAACCGCTATCTAGATAAAGTGCTGTCAGGATAAGTGATTAAATGGTATTTGAAAAAAAATGGTTTGGATGTCGTTCAAGACAAACTACTAAAACATACACTAGGTAGCAAGCACGTGACTGCTAGAGAATATTGAGAAAGAAGTTGAAGAAAACGAATATAAACAATTTAAGGTACTCCATTTTTTTTATAGTGCTTAGGTGTTTTTAGTTCCATACATATTTCATTATTACGAGGTTTGACCCTCAGATAGGACTGCTGACTGCGACAAAAGACGAGACACTCCTAATATTCTTCCTTCCTCAAATTTGCATGTTCCTTATAATGTTTTGGGAACCAGGTTTTGTGTGTTTAGTTGTTTAAATCTAACACTAATTTGAGGAATGAAGAAATACATCTAATTTTAGAACTTTTATTGGTTTCTCACTATTCTCTAGATTTCCCAAGTATTTATGGTCTTGATGTTTTTTTTTCTTTTTCCCAACCTTCTTTATTAAGTCGTTCTTTCTGTATTAAGTCAAAAATAATACCTAGTGTATGTTTTAGTGGTTTGTGATGAATTGAAATTGTCTGTTTTTGTATATATCCAATTCAATCTCATCTGGATGTCTATAGCTGGATGTCTATAGCTTTCTTTAAATAATGCTTTATGTCTTTAGCTCCATGATTTATCTTCTGTGATACAGAAAAACACAACGTACATTTACCATTTTGTTGATTTACACATTAAAATCTTAACTTTTTTAGTGACTATTATGATAATACTTTAGTGGTTAAATCAATTAAATAGTAAACGAGCAAATGGTTTTTTGTATTTTGTATTAATATAAAAACTGGGTAAACTGGAAAATTAATTTTCTGTATTACACTTCCTTTTTAACTAGTCCCTGGAGTTCCTTTCAAATTGCCCTCCATTTTAGCTGCTTTTGTTGCAGACTTTGGAAAAGACTCCTCCATCTCCTTCGTAACCCCAAAAAAGAAAAATACCATCTTTAAATAATTCTTGAAAACTACATATTTCATTTCTTGAAAAGAAAAGAAAAGAGAAAAGCTACTGACATCATCACAAAGACAAAAATTTTGTTTGATCCTTTTCTTTAACATTTTTACCATGTTTTCTTCTATCGTCCTTATTTATTGAAGAAGACTTAACATCATGGAGTTACCAGCATTGCCCTTTTTAAATTTTACTAAACAACTTTAGTGTTTTATTTTCTGAATCACTCCTTTCATCTTTCTCAACTCTTTCACTTTCTACCTTGTTTTTCTTAACACACAATGTATGTGGTTTAGCATCTAAATCACTATCTTCACCACTTTCTTCCTTTTGTTGGTTGACTGTTTCAAAGTCTCGTCCGCTTTCTTATTGAATCAAGCCTTCAATTAATGGAAAATGTTATGAATAATTATATCGACAATAAAATAAAAATAATACGATAAAGAAAATAAATGTGGACACAAGGATTTAACGTGGAAAAACCCTTACAGGAAAAAACCACGGGCACAACCGATGATAATCACTATATGAGAAAAATGAGGAGGTTACAAGATTTTGAACTAAAAATATATATCTCTCGTTTTCCTTTAATACATAGCGCCTCACAATATACATCTATGTATATATATATATATATATATATATATATATATATATATATATATATATATATATATATATATATATATATATATATATATATATATATATATATATATATATATATATATATATATATATATATATATATATATATTTCACTCAATGGTTTTGGACGATTGGAATTGTAAAATGAGCATCCCTATTTATAGGGATGATCAGCCGAAAAATTTGCAGTAAATGTTGAAAAACGCATTGCAGGCGCCTGAAATTGTTGAAGCGAATAATATCGTCGTTCAAATGAAATTCCCACGTGCAGATGCAAACTTGAATTTGATTTTTAATTACTATTCAGCGGGGCCCACTTGAATTATTCCTTTGACTGCCTTTTTCTTGCTTTTGAAAAGGCAATTATTTACAATCTCCACCTTGACTTTAAAAAAGCAATAAGTAATCAAACAACTCCACCTTGAGACGAATTTCCGCTTGTAGAACTCCTCATTATAAAATCATCGTGTGCCGACAATCCTTGGAATTAGATTGTCATACCAACCAAGCTTGAGCAAAGCTCAAACTTAGTTGCTGGAACCGACTTCGTCATCATATCCGCCGGGTTGTCATGAGTGCTAATCTTTTGAACTTGAATATCACCTTTGGAAATAACATCTCGAATAAAGTGATAACGTACATCAATATGTTTCGTTCTCTCATGAAACATTTGATCTTTTGTGAGATAAATAGCACTTTGACTGTCACAAAAAATCTTTGTGGGAGATGTGTCTCCACAAAGTTCACCGTATAAATTTCTTAACCAAATAGCTTCTTTGCAAGCTTCAGAAATTGCCATATACTCTGCTTCAGTTGTGGATAAGGCGACAGTGTTCTGTAGACTTGCCTTCCAACTCACAGCACATCCACCAATGGAAAAAACGTAACCTGTCAGAGATCTTCTTTTATCTAAATCTCCAGCATAATCAGAATCTACATAACCAACCAGTCCTTCACCAGAATTTCCAAATTGTAAACATGCATTGGAAGTACCGCATAAATATCTGAAAATCCATTGAACAGCTTTCCAATGCTCTTTTCCTGGGTTAGCCATATATCTGCTAACAATAATTAAAGCGTGAGATAAATCAGGGCGAGAACATACCATGGCATACATTAGAGAACCAACTGCACTAGAATATGGAACTTTCGCCATGTAGTTAATTTCATCATCTGTCTTTGGACAATATGCTGAAGACAGTTTGAAATGTGCAGCTAACAGAGTACTCACTGGCTTGGCTTTATGCATGTTGAATCTTTGAAGAACTTTCTCAATATACCTCTTTTGACTTAGGTATAGTTTTCCATGCTGTCTGTTACGAGTAATTTCCATACCAAGAATTTTCTTAGCTGGACCTAAGTTCGTCATTTCAAACTCTTTGCTTAGTTGTGCTTTCAGTTTTGCTATCTCTAGTTTATCTTTTGCAGCAATCAACATATCATCAACATAAAGAAGCAGATATATTGATGAACCATGGACTGACTTAAAATAAACACAACTATCATAATCTGATCTTTTAAAATTCTGAGATAGCATAAAAGAGTCAAACCTCTTATACCATTGCCTTGGGGATTGCTTTAACCCATAAAGAGATTTCTTCAATCTACATACTAAGTTCTCTTTTCCAGGGATAATGAAGCCTTCAGGTTGCTCCATATAAATATCTTCCTCCAATTCACCATGTAAAAATGCAGTTTTGACATCTAACTGCTTAAGCTCATAGTTATGCATGGCAACAATACTAAGTAAAGTACGAATTGAGCTATGCTTAACAACAGGAGAGAAAACATCAGTAAAATCAATGCCTGGAATTTGGCTATAGCCTTTAGCAACTAACCTTGCTTTAAATCTTGCTTCCTCATTAGGAGTAATACCTTCTTTTCTTTTGAAAATCCATTTGCAGCGGATAGGCTTCTTTTCTTTTGGTAATTTCACCAACTCCTAAGTGCCATTCTTTTCAAGAGATTCCATTTCATCATGCATGGCAGTTATCCATTTGTTGCAATGTTCTGAAGTAATGGCTTCCGTGTAAGTTGAAGGTTCTTTGATACCTTCAATTTCTTCAGCAACGTTTAAAGCATAAGCAACAATATTTGCTTCTTCTATCAGTCTCTTGGGAGGATGAATGACCCTCCTAGGTCTATCAGTTGCTATAGAACGTTGTGGTTGGTGAGTAGGAGTAGGAGTAGAAGACTCTTGCTCAACTGATTGATTTTGATCAATAGAGTTTTCTTTTTCTGGTGTATGTTCTAAGTCAACAGATTGCTCCACCTGCACACTTGTCTTTTGTTGATTCTCAACAGGAATATTAGTAGGAGAATCTTTATGTAGCATAGCTGATTCATTAAATACTACATTTCTACTAATCACGACCTTTTTAGTTTCAAGACACCATAACTTATATCCTTTCACACCAGACTTGTAACCAAGAAAGATACATTTAATTGCCCTAGGCTCTAATTTTCCATTATAACGTGAGCATAAGCAGGGCAACCAAAAATTCTTAAATCTGAATAGTTTACTGGGGAGCCAGACCATACCTCAATAGGAGTCTTTTTATCAAGTGGAATAGAAGGTGACATGTTAATTAGATAACATGCAGTAGAAGCAGCTTCTGCCTAAAAACGCTTAGATAATCCTGCGTTAGATAACATACAACGGGCTTTTGAAATAATGGTTCTATTCATACGTTCAGCTACACCATTTTGTTGAGGTGTGTAAGAAACGGTGTAGTGTCTAACAATTCCTTCTAGTTTACAATATGAATTAAATTCATTTGAACAAAACTCCATACCATTATCTGTGCGAAGCTTTTTGACCTTCTTATCGGTCTGGTTTTCCACCATGACTTTCCATTCTTTGAATGCAGAGAATGCTTCAGATTTAAGCTTCAAGAAATATGGTCAAACTCTTCTTGAATAATCATCAATAATTGTCAACATATAACGAGCACCTCCTAGTGATGCTTCTTGAGATGGTCCCCATAAATCAGCATGTACATACTCCAAAATGTCTTTTGTAGTATGTACTGAGGTGTTAAATTTTACCCTCTTGTGCTTGCCAAAAATACAATGTTCACAGAATTCCAGTTTGCCAACGCATTGGCCATCAAGCAATCCTCTTCTGCTTAAAGTTGTCAAACCAAGTTCACTCATATGCCCAAGACGCATATGCCACAGGTTAGTAGTATCAGTAGATGAATTTGAAGTAACATTAGAATTACCTGTTACTGTACTACCTTGTAGATGATACAGGTTTGCAGATTTAATATCAGCTTTCATCACAATCAAAGCTCCTTTAGAAACCTTTAAAACTCCACCTTCACCGGAATATTTGTACCCTTTAAGATCAAGAGTACTTAAAGAAATACGGTTTCTTTTCAAACCTGGAATGTGTCGAACATCAGACAGAGTTCTGACAACACCATCAAACATCTTGATTTGAATTGAACCAATTCCAGTGACTTTATATGGTGCATTATCACCCATCAATACGGAGCCGCCTTCTATAGGTTGATAATTTGTAAACTAGCTTCTGTTTGGACTCATATGAAAAGTACAAGCTGAGTCAAGAATCTATTCATCATTGGTTTTTAGGATTCCTGTAAAAGCTACAAGAACATCACCATTAGAATTATTTTCAGCAGCATAAGTAGCTTTTCCTTCATCATCTTGATTTGGTTTGTGATTTTGATTAGAAGCTCTTTTCTCCTTGTTTTTTAACTTGTAACATTCAGAGATATCATGTCCATTCTTTTGGCAATATATGCAGGACTTGTAATGTCTGGACCTGGATTTGCTTCGAGAATTTCTTGAGTTCTTGCCTTTTGAGTTGTTCTTATCTGTTGGTCTGCCGCGAACCATCAGACTTTCTCCTTTAGAGTTTGAACCTTCAGTAGATACCATGTCTTTCATCTTTTCTTTGGCATGCAAAGCTTCATAAACTTCTTGAAGTGTTAAAGTATCACGACTATATAATATGGTATCTCTAAAGTTTGAATAAGAACTAGGCAAAGAACATAAAAGAATTAAACCCAAATCCTCTTCATCATATTTTACCTCCATAGCTTCAAGATCAGTGATGATCTCTTTAAACGTCGAAAGATGATCCAGCAATGATCCACCTTCTTGCATCTTAAGCGAAAATAATTTTTGTTTAAAGTGCATCTTACTTGTGAGATCTTTGGTCATGAAAATTTGTTCTAATTTTAGCCATAAAGAGGCTGCAGTAGTTTCTTTCAAAACTTCCTGCAAAATATTGTTAGATAAATGAAGATGAATATGAGATAGAGCCTTACGATCTTTACGATCCTTCTCTTCTTCTGACCAAGTCGTAGGCATTTTGTCTCGGCCCAACAAAGCATCATCGAGATCCAACTGGGCTAATACGGCTCGCATTTTCACTTGCTATAATGAAAATCTTGTGTCTCGATCCAGTAAAGAAATATCGTATTTCAAAGTAGCCATGTCGATATAATACTCAATAAATTGAGAATGAGTATAGAAAACAACGTGGCTCTGATACCACTTGTTATGAATAATTATATCGACAATAAAATAAAAATAATACGATAAAGAAAATAAATATGGACACAAGGATTTAACGTGGAAAAACCCTTACGGGAAAAAACCACGGGCACAACCGATGATAATCACTATATGAGAAAAATGCGGAGGTTACAAAATTTTGAACTAAAAATATATATCTCTCTTTTTCTTTTAATACATAGAGCCTCACAATATATATATATATATATATATATATATATATATATATATATATATATATATATATATATATATATATATATATATATATATATATATATATATATATATATATATATATATTTCACTCAATGGTTTTGGACGATTGGAATTGTAAAATGAGCATCCCTATTTATAGGGATGATCAGCCGAAAAATTTGCAGTAAAGGTTGAAAAACGCATTGCAGGCGCCTGAAATTGCTGAAGCGAATAATATCGTCGTTCAAATGAAATTCCCACGTACAGATGCAGATGCAAACTTGAATTTGATTTTTAATTACTATTCAACGGGGCCCACTTAAATTATTCCTTTGACTGTATTTTCCTTGCTTTTGAAAAGGCAATTATTTACAAAAAAACATGGACATTCAAATAAGGAAGAAATGAAGAATGGATGCTTTTATATGCAGTAAATGGAGACTTTATGATCACACATCGGTTATCTTACAAAGACAATTGATAGACATATATACATGATGAAACAGTATCACTTCATGAACCATTACGACTTCTATAAATCCTTCCTTCCTAATAGTAACTGCATTAATTATTACTTAATATTACTAAACTAACCCTAAAGTCTAGATCACATTTCAACATACTGCCTTAATCTAGACTTATACGACACCAAAACCAAATGTACGTAACCTTCAACGGTTTCTTTTATAGGCTTGACTTCATTAATCCCTTGGTGATTTCTTCTGCCAAGGGCATTTCTGGAATTTCATTCACTTCTTCTTCAACCTCCTTTTAATCTAAATATTATGAAGGCCAAATCCGGGATAATCTTGTTGATGTCATTCTTTGAAACAACAAACCAAGCAGATTTGATATTAGGATCGCGTCTATGTTTTATTTCCAAAACTTTTGATATGAACATTTTTATAGAAAATTCCGTGCATTTATTTTCACCCTTATTCCATCAAAACAATCCATGAGGTTGGATTCCGGTGTGATCGACAATCCGGCTTCCGGAAATACAGTCATAATAAGAAATTGATAATAACCATCAACTTTTGTCATTAATCTCTTATTACTCAATAACAAATCTATGAACTCTGCATCAAGCACTCCATGTCCATCATTTTCTTCCATTCGATTTTATTACAAAACCCTTCAAATTATCCAAAAAAATTTCATCTGGATACAATCACCAAAATCAGAAACATTACAAAGATCTTTTCAACCCGGTCATCAATTCAAACTTCATCCATTCGATCGCCTTTTTTCTCAATAATGTTCTTGTCTTTTCTCCCTTCCCCCCTCTAATCTTTGATGTATCCTGCATAAACCTTGAAATATGAATACGGAAGAAAGGAAGAATGATTGCTTTTATGTGCAGTAAATGGAGACTTTATTTATCACACATCGGTTCTCTTACAAAGACAACTTATGGACATATATATTCATGATGAAACATCATTACATCACAATGTTTCATGAACGGCTTTTGTCCCCAATTATAACACCCCTAACAGTAACCTCCTTCCTTACAGTAACAGCATTAATTATTACTTAAAATTACTAAACTAACCGTAAGTCTAGATTAAATTTCAACATTTCTTACTTTGTTTTGACTTCTTTCCATCTGATTCACTCAACTCCATTTTTACCAGGTTGCTTACCCTCTTACCTAGTTGTTTTGATGATTATGCCCCTAAATTACCCGCATCCACTTTCTTCCCAGCCTTCCTTAGTGGCTTTTCATCAGATCTACTACCGGCACCACCATCTTCAACTTATCAATGGTGGCCAGAAGTTTGGCAACAACGGCCTTGTTCTTGAGTCGGCTGAATTTGGACGTGTTAGATATATTATTCCATATGGGCCCTTGTATTTGTATGTTCCGGCCCTTGTTAGTGTCATAGCCCATATTAGTTACGTATTGTATATATTTGTTGTATCATTGACAATTTGAGATATGGAAAATATTCTTGATAATATGGTATCAGAGCATTGAAACTATTTCTCCTAAAAATTCTCCTCTCCTCTATTCTCATCTCCACGTATCCTAACCTTAGCCGGCTGCCTCCTTACGGTTACTTCTACCATCTCAAATCTTCTCTTCTATAATGGCTACCGGATCTACAGCAACTAGTCACAAATTAAGCATCCGGGGTGCAAATTTAATGAAAAATTGCTACATACTAGTTATTTCCTAGCGCATTTGCTATGGATTTTTGCTACGAAATCATTTTGTCACCTAATTTTTCTACGGAATAGTAGTGTAGTTAAATTTCTACAGAATATTTCATAGCGTCATTGCTACGGAAAAACAATTCCATAGCAAAAAGTTTGGTTACCAAGGATTTACTAACGGAATCCCATTTTTAATTTCCGTAGTAGATTATGTAGCTATTCATGTTTAGCTACAAAATTTCTGCAGAATTTTCTTGTAGTGCACACACACTTTTAATTGAATCAAAATTAACAAAATCACGAAAACAATGTTAGGAATTAACTAGATTATTTGTTAGTATTCCTTAAAATAATTATTTCTGTTAGTAAGGGTAGGATAACGATCTGTGAATCGGTGTGTTGTTTGTGTGAATCGTGGTGATGGTTGGTTCCTGTAACCGCCAATATATTAGTATATATAGGATATCACATTAAGTTGGTCTGTTGTAATCTTTATCTCATATATAAAATACGTGCAGTTTGGTTTAGTGCTTATCCTTCTCTTAGTTTGAAACTTTATCTTACTTTATCTTACATCCATTACTTTATCTTATCTCCAACAAACAACATTTAAGATGGTTTAGACCAAGGTACATGAGCAAGCTTGTTTTGAGCTCGTAACCCAAGAAAAATTTATGGCCTACACTCATGTACAAGCGCCTGAAGAACTTCCAGTGTGTTATTTCAGGACAGCTGAGTGCTTCAGTTCCTTGTGTCTCTGGAATCCACTTGGTTTTCTGGATTTGGAATGTCATCCGAGGTAGAGGTTAGCCTTGAAGACGATGCCAAGTGAAGTGTTTTTGGTAAAACGTCATTTCCCTCCTAAGAACACCAATGAAAATCGAGTTATTATATATAATTAACCATAAAAAACGTATTGATGGGAAATTAAAGACCATTGTCTTTATTTTGAGTTAGTTGTTTCCAACCATATTATTTTAATTGTTTAAGTAGTGTTTGTTATTTTTGGCTAAATAATACAGAGACAAGAGCAAAGAACATCATACTTGGTACCGGAGTGCAGTTTGAAGCTTGCTCACGACTAAATCCATTGATGGGCGCTTTCTCTGATCTCTTTCCAAACATTGATACGCAATTGATACAAACGTATCATAAGAATTCTGTTCCATTTGATTCCTTAGATTAACATCGATAATTGTATCAAGCGTTTGTTCTTGATAGCACTTATTCACCAATTTGGGTAGGGATCGACGTTCATCATTATAAGTATAATCAACACAAAGCCTTGAGCACAAAACTTCAAATAGCACCACGCCGAAAGAGTAGACGTCTGATTCTTTCGTTAATATCAACGTATCTATATATTCAGGATCACAATAACCAAGAGTGCCTTTGGCATCAGAGAAAAGAAACGTGTGTTCTTGGTTGGCAGGGCCATATTTGGATAGGCCAAAATCTGCAATTTTAGCATTCCAATTTCGGTCTAACAAGATGTTGGCACTTTTAATATCACGGTGCAAGACTCTTTGTTGGGTCCCCTTGGCATCGTGAAGGTACTCCAAGCCACATGCAGCCCCAAGACAGATGTTGAGACGCCGAATCCAGGTGAGGTTGGGGTCATTTAGATAAAGATCAAGGCTCTTCTTCGATGCATACTCATATACAATGATCCTTTCCTTCCACTCATCACAAAATCCTAGGAGTGAGATGATATTTTCATGTCTACAAGTAGAAAGCAACATTATCTCAATCCAAAATGACACATCTGCTCGATCTTGCGAACGAACCAAACGCTTTACAGCACCCATGGTCTCCCCCACTGAGTCCAAGAATTCCCCTCTGTATACCTTCCCAAATCCACCTTCCCCTATGAAGTTGCCATAACCAAAGTTGTTGGTGGCATCTTTTATGATTTTGAGTGGAACGCTGAGGTGCTCAAACTTTTTCATGACATACGACTTTGTCTTTGCGCTGGACTAGAATTGGGAAGAAAGAGAAAAAGAAGTTAGGATATTTCCTGGCAATGATAGATGAAGTTAAGATATTTCCGTGTGAATCATACGAGGACTAATGGCACGACCAAGTCAATTCTAACTTTGTTACAATCACGACCAATTGACATTACTTGGACCGACGACAATTGGAAAGAAAGATAACATTTCCTGGCAATTATATTTGGAGTCATTGGAATAAGCTATTGATACTTTTTTTTGTCAAGTAACATGATGCTATATTTAACATAAAGAGATAATGCTTAGACATTTATTTACTCAAACATATATCCTTAAGATGTTTTTATTTTTATTAATATATGAATTAAAACAACGAACCAATAAGATGTTTTTAATAAAATGTTTTCCTTAATATTTCAGAGGTAGATAGATCAAGTTTCCTTAAACATTACCATATTGCATCTTCAAATTTTTAAACATCCTTAACGCCTAAATATTTACTCAAATATACATCCTAAGTGAAAGGAAATTGACGATGGAAAGGCACAGAAACTGCTATATATATACTAGTTAAAGTACCGGTAACTAACCAGATGAACACTTTCAGAACCCGGTTCAGCTCTACCCATATCAGGGGTCATCTCCATATGCAGGCGCTTTAAAGGCAGCATCGTTGAAGGTGGAGGTGAAACCTTAATTAACAAAGGTGTTGATTTAGTTACACCACAAACTAAACCAAATAATAGTATACAGGTGACCGGTGAATCTTGGAAACATAGAATTTATATACAATAAATCAATATTAAATAAAAAAGAATAAGAACAACATACTTGATACTCAAGTGCAGTTTCAAGTATGCCCAGGATCTCGTCCATCGACGGACGTTCTTTACGGTCTCTCTTCAAACATCGATAAGCAACTGTTGTGAAAGCCTTCAAAGAACTAGGATTTATTTCAGCCTTTATATTACCATAAATAATTTCATCTAGATTGTTCCGAAGGTAACACTTTAATACCAGTACAGTAAAGTGTGGATGGTCATCTTTTTCGCCCCTACACAACCTCCCACACAAAACCTCAAACAACACCACACCAAAGGAGTAAATGTCCGACTCCTTTGTTAGTATCCACTGCTCAAAATATAACGGATCACAATACCCAACCGAGCCTATAATACGACCAAGTTTGGATATACCTACCTCTGCGATCTTGGCATTCCAGTCATCATGTAATAGGATGTTGGAACTTTTAATATCGCAATGCGATACTCTTTGTTGGGTCTTAGCAGGATTACCATGAAAGTACGCCAGTCCACGAGCCGCCGCAATGCATATCTTAAGGCGTTGAACCCAGGTTAGATCATTGCTGTTGAGATACAAATTGAGACCTCCCTTGGATGCATACTCATACACAAGGATCTTCTCGCCACCATCGTCACAAAACCCTAAAAGAGAAGCTAGGTTTTCATGCCTACAAACAGAAAAGATAAGGATATCATCCCAAAACCAAGGCTCTCGGTACCCATACATATCACTTCCTAAACGTCTTAAAGCAACCATTGTATGCCCCTCTGAAAAGAGTAGTACTCCCTTGTAGACTTTTCCGAATCTTCCTTCCCCAATGAGATGGTCTTCGGAAAAGTTGTTGGTTGCTGATTTTATAGTTTCTAGTTGTATTCTGAGGTGTTCAAACTGTGTTAGGACAGACATAGTTTTGATGATGGATTAAAAATAGTAAATAAGACTGGGAATTTCAAAGAATTAGAGCTCAAGTGCTTGAAAGAGATGATATATTGCATCCATCGTTGGTTAGTAATATATACAACTTAAGGCCTTAGTCAACTCTTTCTCTCTCCATTACATAGTTGATCGTTTATATTCAAAATAACAAGTCGCCAGCTTGCAAAGCATGTGCTTTACCAACCTATGGTTGATTAAGTCCGCATGTGCTTTATGAATTGTAATACCAATATACCATGCGCTAGGAAAAATTTACTGCTCAACAACTTATCCTGTAACATGACCTTGTTGGATTACAAACTCTTTATTGTTAGATTAACCAAAAAATAAGCATAAGAAATAAGATGGTTTTCCTGGAACAAAAGATTTTGTACGCATTTATGCATGCAGGAGAAGAAACAAAAATGATTGAGGGCAATATTCTCTTTGTTATTCGAATGAAGGGATAATAGTACAAACCGACAATATTGAAAACGGTTTTTTTTTCATACATCCCTCACCATTGTTTGGAGTATCCTCTTTTTTGTTATTTTGTTGTTTTTCTTCTTTTTATTTCATTTTTTGTTGTCATTTATTATTTTCCTTTTCTGTGTTTTGTTTTTGGTTTAGTTTATTTTATTATTATTTTGATTATTATTATTATTAGTAGACCTGGCAATGGAGCGGGTTTGGAGCGGATCGGCATTGATCCAAACCCGTTTATCAAATTTCAAAAGTTAACCCAAACCCGATCCGTAACCCGCAGGGTTTTGAATAATCAAACTGATACCCTTATCCACTGGATCAACGGATACCCAAACCCGATCCGTAACCCGCATTGTAACAAATATAACATGAATCACATTTTTGCTCAATACTTATAAAATAATTTTTTCATAATAAAAAAAAGTCTAATGATATTCACGATTCACGAATCAGGATTTGGAACGATGCCTCGAGGACCTGACTCTCGAGTATTGTGTTTGCGTGTCGGCTATACCTTTGATGTCCCGTAATTGTAAAATAATTAATTTATATATAATAAATTTATTTTAATATAATTTTATACGGGGCGGTTTATTAACGGAGCGGATCGATAGTGATCCAAACCCAACCCTTTTATTTAGCGGGTTAACGGGTACGGGTCGTTAGCGGGTTAACGGATCATAAATAACGATCCAAACCCAAATATTTTGTACGGGTTTGGAGCGGATCAGGGTCAAAACCCGATCCATTGCCAGGTCTAATTGTTAGCATGTTATTCTTACTACTTATTATTGTTATTTTTATTATTTGAAAGACATTAATACAATAAATAATATAAATTATTTACTAAAATATAAATATAATTTTTTTAATAATTATCAGATACAATAACTCTTGAGATATTACTATCACTATGTGGGGCATTTGGTGGAATGTAGGCATTCAATCGAGTCTTATATATATGATTTTTCATCCAGTAGAATGTTGTGATCTGTGGTGACTTAATTATGGCAAAACAGTAGGCATTGAATATGTTCCTTGTAAATCAACATTTAGATAATGGTTATCGTGAACAACGGCAATAACAATAAGTGGATGATTTGGCATGTCTTGTGGTCCATGCATTAGTAGGAAGCACATCGACGAAACTTGTTTGCTTAAAAAATGAACAATCGCATCAATTTTGTTTGCAATGAGAAAACCAGTGTCTGACATAATAAGTCAATATTTAGTTTCCGCAAAAGTTGATCCGGAGTAATTCAACCAATGGCCTTTGCAATTGAAATAGTCTTCGAATATCAATGTATATTCTTTAGGGCGCTTCAATAACACATTGTATAAATCAGACAGAATTGTACGCCAAAATTCTTCCCCATAACCGAAAGGAACGGATATTGCCTGGAATCCACAATTTCCATCTCTAAGCACATCTTTTATGTATATGACGTATGGATTAAATTCATATAAAAGTTCATTCATAAGTGGATTTGAAGAATGTTCATTCACATGGAGGGGCGTTATATTAAGGCGTTCACGTGAGATGGTCTACACTTGCTTTTCGTAAAATCTAAAAGGCTTAATAGAGTAATCCAAATATAAATTGCAGTATATATTGTCAGTAGTATTCGTTAAAGTTGATATAATAATAATAATAATAATAATAATAATAATAATAATAATAATAATAATAATAATGATTAACGATGAAATAAATGACTAAATGCATGATTTTTTTGTAAATCACATGACCAATCATAAACGTGAGCAATTAAAGATTAACGATTAAACGCATAATTTTTTGTAAACCGCATTTCAGTTGTAAACTTTTATTACGTAATAAAAATAATAATGTGATAATAATAATAATAATAATAATAATAATAATAATAATAATAATAATAATAATAATAATAATAATAATAATAATAATAATAAGAGTAAATTACAGTTTTGGTCCTTGTGGTTTGGCTTAGATAACACTCTAAGTCCAAGTATTTGAAATCGCATGTGCTTGTCCCTGTGGTTTGATATTATGCACGCGTGAGGTCCATGGTCAATACAAAAAGACATTTTTGCCCTTTTCATTTTCTTTTTTTTCTTTGTATTCTTTTAATAATTAATAAATAAAAAATAAAAAACCCCACCCCTACGTCTCTCTCTCTCTCTCTAACCTTCCGCATTTCCGTAGCCCATTTGTAAATCAAAAATCAGTTCAAGCATTTATGTTTCAAAGTCGAGTTCCAGTGGTTTTTAATGGTGTTATCGGTCCAACCGAATAAAATCTTGGGCAATCGTAGCCCATTTGTTACCAAACGGAGCATGTGCGCATAGGATCTTCTCGTCCTCCTCCGGCATAAAAGCTCGATGGACCTTTGATTTGATCTATATCTTTCTTCAAACTATCCGCCATAACAACCAATAAATTGTAAAATAAACCGTGGATTTTCAGTGAGATATCATGAAAAACATATGATCTTTGAGGTGGGTTTTAGAAGTCGGAGAGAAATGTAGAGAGAGAAAGTGGGGTGAGGGGAGGGGGAATGGCAGTTTGATACCATGATGGCAGTGAGTTCGGCCGGCAAAGGGGACTCGATGGGGATGGACAACAGAAAATACGTCTGGTTAAAAAAACCCTGTCTCAACTTGTCACGTGGAAAACCAATATCCTCTAGAAATCAGGGACAGTGGCAGCCTTTCCAAGATATTTCACACAACAACTCTAATGAGTCAATATTGTGTGTTTTCTAGAGTGATCATATGATTAAAATATAGTTTCTGCTCTTTCTGCAGAGGAAATTCTCTCACCCAAGTAAGTTTTTTTGGCTCAATTGTTTGAATTTATTAAATAGTTTCTTATTTATTTCTATTATTTCTATTTTATTTTTCAGGGAAAAGGTGTATGTGTTCTTCTCTTTGTAGTTTGTTCTTGCAGATCCCCTTGAGCAGTGCTTTGACTAAAGTCAACCATCTTTTGGGACTTGTTGATGATTACTAGAGCCAAATGGCATGTATGTGTGGTGTGTGTGTTCATGAAAGTACATTGCTTTTTCTTGCATTTTTCCATTACAGTACACAATGTTGTTAACTTTTTCTTGCATTTCTATTACAATGTGTGTGTGGGTTTTGATAAAAAAAAAATAATTTTACACACGAAATTTACAAAAAAATGGAATTAATAAATTTCTTTTTGCAATTTTGGTCCCTGTTTGTTATATATAGCATCTAATTTTGTTTAAACTTTTTTTAAATAGCCACGTACTTTCAATTAGTCAGCTATTTTTTTTCCTTTTTTGGTCCCAGAAACGAGATAATTACTATAATAAATAAATTGAAAGTACGTTGTTAATTTTGGTCCCTGTTTATTTTCATAGAGCACATACCTAAAGCATGTTATGTATGTGTGGTGTGTGTGTTCAAGTGATACCCGACCATCTTACATCTCAAAAATTTGACAAAGAAGTCTTTCAAAACTTTGACAAAGAAGTCTTTCAAAAATTTGACAAGGAAGTCTTTCTTCACAAGCTTGTGATTCAGCGGTTTCATTTTAAAACCGGCATGCGAAATTTGACATGATTTGTCTACAAGTCTGTGTTTTATTTACTAGAACTGATGTCAAAAATTATTGCAGCCAATCAAGTGTTCTCTATCGTATTCTGATAAGAGGAACATTGTTGCTCGTGATGAAATTCACTTATCATCACAACGACAAAGCATTCATGTAGTGCTTTGCAAGATGACTGTTACAAAGTGTTGATTTTAGAAATGGTGAAAAAGGATTCATATTTACTTTATGAAACTGGTCACATGAAACCAGTTGAGGAGGCATATAAATCTTTTGTCCCATGGCCAAAATTCCTTGTGAAACCTGCTACAAAGGTTTGTTTATTCACTAAACTTGTTTGTATATTACTATACTATTTCCTTCATAAAATACTCTACTAAGTTATGTACGTAATTCGTTTTGTTACAATGTTGTTGCTATAGGAACCAAATGTGAAACCAGGTAAACATAATCTACCCATTGTGCAACCGTCTGTGAAACCATCTGAAGAGACATCTGTTTTGAAGTCTGTTGTCAAAGAAGCTGGCAAAACAGGTGACAAACCAGCTCAAGAGAAACCAGTTGCCAAATATGATGTCAAAGAAGATGGCAAATCAGGTGTCAAACTAGCTCAAGAGAATGTACTTCAAACCTCACAGAAGCGCAAGAATTATATACCCAATGGGTTACTTGCCAAGAGAACAAGGAACTGTTCCCTCAATATGAAAGAGTAGTTTTTTCTATTTTGCCTTTTGGTTTATGATGTTTTCCTTCATTTAAGTATTTCTTAGACTGGTTTTTACTACCACTTATGTTTACCTACTTTATTTGGGTATCTAATGTACCGAATGTCATTTGAATTATTAATAATATCGTTTTCTTTTTTATTATCCACTCATATTGTTGGTTTATGGTTACTTTTAGTTGTATTGTATATATGTGTCTAAAATACCCCAAAAGTAACAATAAAACCTGACTTAAGTCACTAAATGTTAATCAATAATAACATTTCTTAATTAACATGTGTCTATATTATAACTTTTGCCTTACTTGTTTGTTATCTAATGTCTCTAAAATTATATTACAGTCACTTTATAACGGTTTTTCACATATGTCTAAAGCTTCACAATAGCGATAATATAAAGTTAATGTGTGTCTACTAGTGTCAAAAGATCATGTTTTTCTCAAACTTATGTGACCATAACTTAACAATAACAACGTAAAAGAACAATGATGTGTCTAATAAAAAACGACTTTTTAGAAAATGCATAAATCACGTGACTAGTATTTCCTTATTGTCACTTTTACATATTATTTGTGTATCATAATTAAACTTACCGACTTGGAAATATATAAGCAATGTGACAATATAGAACAAATAGTCATGTCCATCAATATTGTGTGTCTTGACATATCACTAATGGCTATGGATTCAATAAGTATATATGATTGTAGTATAACTATATCCACACGTAATAATGTTTGTGTGTCAAAATGATATAATAGGCTATACTACCAACCAATATTTTTGTTTATACCACCAATTTTGGTCGCATTGCCAAACACAATTGTATATTTAACTTTATTATTGTTACTTTTTAATTTTTTTCAAATGTCCATTTACATTAAACAGCCATACTTACGAGTTTTTATATGGCTGAATCATAGCATAGGTCATGATAAGTACTACAAACGTGGTCGTAACCGAATATTAATTCCATAATTTTAATAGGATGTGTGTCTATATAATAATTTATATTATGTTTCACTAAATGGTATGTCTCTATAAACTAGTATTGGTCACATTAAATATATTGTCTGTATGACTAGATGCTACCAAATTGTCACTTTTTAAACTACATACATGTCACCATTTAGTAAACATGGTCATGTTCATCGTAATTAATTGTCTGCAAACATACCCAATAGTCTTAACAATCTTCTAATTGTGTGACAAATTACTAGTATAACGCTTCATTGAATGTACTTGTATGTCACCATTCATTATATACAGTCACTACAATATTGAAATAGTGTGTCTACTTACGCTTTAACGCCACAATCTTGGAAAAAGTGAGTGATTTTGGAATAAATATCTCTACTCAACGGCCACACTTTTATGATACCGCCACATTTTTAATGACATACGGACACAATATTATGAAGTTACCATATGACACCTAAAATCGCAAAGCCTATGGCAACACTTTCAGTGGAAAAAAAATTGTCACCAAACGTATATGGTCACACTTTTTTGGTGTGGCCATTGTGCGATTTTGTACAAGTGTGTGAAGCCAGTGATCAGATGAAACGTGTACGCTCTAAATTTTTCATTATCTAGCAACGTACCAGCAACACTACAATGTATACAAGCCATTGAACCCAAGTCAAACCTGATGTTTTTAGCAAAAGTCAAATTGTTTTACATTCTCCAACCATGGCTCTCCAACCTCCATCGTGATGAACCCTCCCTTCATACTTTTTTCCAACGAGAACAAAAGAAATTACCCAACTACATACATGTCCCTTGTGGGTACAACTCATTGTAGCACAAATTAAACCACGCGATATATATATATATATATATATATATATATATATATATATATATATATATATATATATATATATATATATATATATATATATATATATATATATATATATATATATATATATATATATATATAGAGAGAGAGAGAGAGAGAGAGAGAAATAGAGTGAGAGGGGGGGTATGGTGTAGGGTTTAATTTTTTATTTTTTATTTATTAAAAAATAGAATGGTAACAAGAAAAAGGAAAATAGAAAATGAAAATGGCAAAAGGTCTTTTTATATGGATCAGGGACCTCACGCGTGTATAATATCAAACCACAGGACAAGCACGTGCAATTTCAAATATTTGGACTTAGAGTGTTACCTAAGCCAAACCACAGGGACCAAAACTGTAATTTACTCTGATAATAATAATAATAATAATAATATATAAATACATCAATTATAAACATGCGCGATAAAAATAAACTACTAAACTGTGATTTTTTGCAAATTACATTGGCCAATCATAAACATTACCAATTAAACGCATGACTTTTCATAAATCACATTGACGAGTTATGAACTTTATTAAATAATAATAATAATAATAATAATCTAGTAACGATTTTATTATTAGTAATCTAATAATAATCTAATACATAAAACAAAAAAGACAACAAATAGACAATAAAAGACAAAAAAAAAATCAAATCAAATGGAAATATATGAAGTAAAAAAGAACAATAAAATGACAAAAAAAATATTGTCAAATGAAGTGCATGAAGTAATTTTGAAAAAGTAGAAAGATACATATAGCAGCACTCAATTGAAAAGGGCGTCCTATTGAAACATTCCTCGCAAATATAAAATGGGCAACATGGCCTTTGAAATAAAATAAAAAGGGTAGACATTATCTTCATGTATGATATGTTGGAGACCACCGAGGTAAAAAAGAAAGATCACTTTTGCATGTGATCAATATTTTCGGACTAAACTAATAAGTTCTTCCCTAATCTAAAATGTCATACACTGATATTTCTTTCCCTCAAATGCATTCTCTTATCTCTGGAACATAACTCTTGCCAAGCATTTTGTGAGAATATATGTTCGTTGTTTTTCACTGCTTACATGTTTGACTGTTATATCTTTTCTTGATAAACTAACTTATAAAATGGAACATTGTGCCAATATGCTTACTTCTTCCATGAAACACTGAGTTTTTCAATAATTCTAAAGTCGATTTATTGTCAAAATGCAGCACCAAAGGACTAACCGACTTTCCTAGACTTTCGTGTTAACTCACTAAGCAACCGATGTATCTATATTCCTTGGCATGTTGTCGCAACCATGAATTCTACTTCGCTTAAGGAAAGAGCTGAGACCTCTGTATTTGCGATGCCCAAGTAACCAAATTTTCAATGAGATAAAATGGCATTCTTGACATGCTTCGTCTGTCAATTATGTCCCTTGCAATGCCACAACATAGAACACCCCTCACTAAAAGGTAATTGTGAAAATATTGCTAGTGCTATAAACACTCTACAATGATGAGTGATGGTTAGGCTAGATATTCCTTTTTTATTTACGAATATTTCTTTTTCTCTTATAAATAGAGAGTAATATTGTCATTTGTATGTGTGCATCTTACTATGTAATTTTTAGATTTCAAAGAGTTTGTGGCTGGGAAACACATTCTCTAGCAACATGTTCTTCATGTATTATTTGTACTCTTTTCTATCTATGAAATCAGATTATTCATTTTATGTTCTTCAGTTTTTATACCGATAATTTTTGAAATGTTTATTATTCTGCATGTTGTTGGTTACCAAAGGTGCTGACAAGTCTCCTCTTGTAAAGAATGCAAATGTTATGGGAGATTAGTGCTATAAGATGTTGGAAATTAACCATGTTCATCAATCTAAACATTTAGAGGAGAAATGTTGGATATTTGAATATTTGACTAATGAGGTTAATCTTGAGGGTTTAATGATTTATTTTTTTACCACTATAAATAGTTTTATGGTCATTTTTATTAATGTGAGTTGATTCTGTCTTATCCTAAAATGTATATTCTCTACCGTGAAAATTTGTAGAGAGAGAAAAGTTTATATGTACACAGTACGCAGCTTCTTTATCAGAAATTCATGTAATATACTCACTAATACTTCTGCCATTTCATTGTGTGAGATATGTGATTCCAACATGGAATACATACTTTTCGTCAAAGATTTGTTGCTTATACTATTTATATGCGTTTTTAAGTACTCATGCAATTTAGGTATAGTTTTTGTTTTTGTTGTTGTTGTTGTAGAACTTCATGCCCCGACCTTCATTAGCAATTCCAAAGGCATTGATGCATTATCCCACTTTGAGAGAAAAAAGACCCGCTATTTTGTTATTTGATTGACGTGTACCGGACTAAAAATAAGCCTGATGTTAATCGGATAAAATTGCAGTCTTTCGTCCCACCTACAAATGTGAGACAGACACTCGCTCTTAATCTCTCATATGTGCAAAAAAGATGTGAATACCCTTTTTATCATCATCATAAAAAATAACCCAAGAAAGTTTGTCCAGTCCAGTCCAGTCCAATCCCAAAAAGTGGAACAATATGTCATTAGCTAAATAACTTACTAACTATACATACGGTTTCATTACATAAATGTGTTTAGTGCAATTCTTTCATATATATATAGACATACGTATATAATCGAAACAAGGTAGCAATGATGCAAATGGTATCATAACCGAGTCTCAAGTACTATTTAATTTCAATACTCCCACACAAAGACCTTAATTTATTAAGCCACAATTCATCGGGCACCACCCCAGCTGCCTTCATTTGATAAAGAAACTTAATGGCTTCAACATGACACCCATTTTGTATAAAACTAGTAAACATAGAGTTCCAACATGCATTATTTCTCCTACCTTCATTCATATCAAAAACCCTTTTTGCATCATTAATCAACCCTAATTTTCCATACATGTTAACCAATCCAGATTGCACATAACTCTTGGATGCAAGCCCTAATTTAATAGCATTCGCATGGACCTGTTCACCACAGTTTCCATCATCACTTATCTTTGAACATGCACTAAGAACACTAGAGATTGTAAAGCTGTTTTTTCTTATACCCTCTTTCCCCATTTGATTGAATACATCAAGAACTTCATGAAATCTTTCTTCTTTACAGGTTTTAGTGATTTTAGCTGTCCAAATTACAACACTGCTATGGGATATTTGATCAAAAACTAGATCCCCATGTTTAGAACATCCGATTTTTCCGTAAAGATTGATCAACGAGCTACCCACAAAGAGATCGTTTGAATATCCTGATTTTAGCAACCAGCCATGGATTTGTTTTCCAAGATCTAAGTTTAAGGTGTTAACGCAAGCTTTAAGAACGCACACCAAAACCCAAGAAACAGGGAATTTGGTGCTAATATAAATTAAATATTGAAGTTCGGAGTTCGTGAAGAGTTTAATTACCTCGTCGTAATCATCATTATCTGCGTAACCAGCAAGCATTATCGCCCAAGAGTTAAAATCTCTTTTTGTCATTTCGTCGAACACCTGGCGTGCATTCTGTATACATCCGCACGATACAAACATAATCAAAGTGTAATTAAGAAGAGGTAAACGAGGTTGATTATGACGATTCCTGGTAAGATGGGCGTGTAGTAAAATAGCCTCATCAGGATCTCGAAAGTGGGTGATCTCTTTGATAAGAGAAATGTATACAGCATCTGGGACGGGAAGGCGAAGGCAGTCCAACAACCGTAGAATGTCAGAGGAAGTAGTGGTCGAGGCGGTGGTTGAAATCAGTTTCTTTGTCGGATTCTTGACCGGTTGGAGAAGTTTCCGGTTAGGTCTGTGGAGCGTCAATCGGACGGTGGATGATTGGACGCAAAAGCATCCATGCCGGTGACGGGTTTTGGGATTCTGGGAGGAGGAAATGGTTTTCAATTGGCTTACTTTTGTTACTTCGATTAAATTTGTTTGAAGAATCATTACATGTTGGTTGTTCGTGAGGAGGCGATCAGAGACTCAGAGTTTTTACACCTTTTGTCGAATTTTAACCCATTTGAGCTTGAGCCAGGCTGAATATCGGTTGATGTCATGTTTGACTTTTCAATTTAGTTTGACTTTTTAGTGAGATGAAAATTGAAGAGTAAATAGGCCTTCCATGTATTCAATTTTGATATTGAAAATTTTTCGAAAAAAGGATTTGAAAATTTGAAGGGTCATAGATCAACATAAACTAAAAACTTATTGGTCAGTGGCGGAACCAGAAATTTATAGCAGTAGTAACATAATTTTTTTTTTCATTCTAGGATTTGGATAGAGTTCAAAATCGCTTTGGATATATATATATATATATATATATATATATATATATATATATATATATATATATATATATATATATATATATATATATGATGTGCAACCAGCAAAAAAGAAGAGTCATATTTATGTCTACCACTAGCCTAATATCAACAAACTAATTCATGCATGTCTCATATCAACATATACACATGCTACATAGAATATAAAGAATGTGACAGCATAACAGCTACGCTATAGGAAATAATACACATGAAATTTCCTAAAGTAAACATTTTTGACTTTCACAAAAAGTCACATATAATTACATATTTTTAGTAGGTGCACAGGTCACTATGCGCACCATAGTGGTTCCGTCCCTGGTCTTGGTTGATAGAATTTTTTAATACAATTCAGGATGTGTCTTGTATTGCTTATTTAACTCAATAAACACGTTTAGGTAAAAAGAAAAATGTTTATTATGTAGCTCATATAAGTGGAACGTTTTGCAAATATCGGGTAGTTTCATTATGCAGCTCACATAAGGGTAGAAAGTCCACTAGAACTTCAATCTACATTGAAACTAAAACTCATAGACTTCAAACACTAAGACCAATACCCATATGTAACAAATGAAACAACCACAATTGTTCTAACTTCAAAGACTAACTTTATTGGTAGATTGATGGGACCATGGACTGTTTAGATGGAAACAAATAAATCGAAATTAAATCCATGTCTCAAAAGGTTGCTACCAAGAGCAAGAGAAGGTCGCTTGACCAAAGTTCAGAGCCCCAATTCGCCACATGTCACAATGAGAATGGTTAATTTTTTCTCATATTAATTTTAATAACTAATTATTAGATAACATGTTAAGAAATTACAAAAAATATATATATAAAAACGCATGATTTTTAATTTTCTATAATCAAAGTATAATATTAATGTATTTTCAATATACATTTGAAAAACTAATAACGAATATTTTTTATTGTTTTAAGTTATTAGTAAACGATGAAAAATTGAATTTGGTTGGTTGTATATGTGTATGAACAATATAAAAATGAGTTATAACCAATTGCTGATAAACAGGAATAAGGGCATTTACGTCTTTTGCATATGCAATAGTCCAAACTTTGAACCATCCTTTTGAGTAACAAAAAAAATCCAATCGAACCACCACCATCAATCCGATCGTGTCAAAAGCAGACAAAACACAAACACAGTACAACATGTTCTGATCTGCCTAACAAAAAAAACCAATATAGCTACTCCTTTCAATTTGCACAATTCCTTTTCTTTTTCTTTAAACCCTCTACACATTTTTCAACAACTATCGTTTTCTATACGCTATCAAAAGCCATTCATTCAATCAAGAATCTACACGAATTCTATGAGGTAAAGGCCTAGCTACAAGGCTATCGGTTACCCAACCCGCAACTTCCCCGTCATTTTTAGCATGATTGAATTCTCTTTCTACATATTCTAAAGAAATTTGCAAGAGTCCGCCAGGTGTACAGTCGTCAATGGTGCTTATTGACTTCAATCCCACGTTTTTTTCCAACCAATAGAGGTAACTCACGTGGAACATTGACTTTAACATATCTTGTGGGGTACATACATCTTTTAATATCACCTGTTTATTATTAATCAAATTATTAGCAAGTAATGGAATAATAAGAGCAAAATAAAAAAGGCTAAAATGCAAGAAATACTAAACAGCACTTGTACTATTTTTTCAGCCAGTATACTTTTTTAAAGATCTTTGTAACTTTTTTTAATGGTGACCCGTTTTGTTTTAAAATGCCATAATACAGAAAAGCACAATGTATTTTAACCATTTTAACTATTTAGCCAAGTGGTTAAATTGTACATTATACTTTTCTGTAATTTTCCATAATAAGTAAAGACAACAACAACCAAAAGTGAAATTTACTTACACAAAATTTGCCATTGTGGTGGGCCAGGATGTAACCTTGGTGTTTGTACAAGTCAAGTAATGCATGTGCATCTGTTCTTGTTTTTACAATTTCAGACAGTTTTGATCCAAGTTGTAAATTTTGTTCAATAGTAGCAGCAGCATCTTTAGCTTCAGGTGAAAGTACTCTATTTTCTTCCTGAAACAACAAAATAAATAATGATATATTAATATTTTAGCATATTTAATAATTTTCGTTTTGTTTTTTGTAGATAGTTACAACTTTGTTACTTAATGAGTGTTAAATGTGCGTTTATGCAACAACTTCTCATGTTTTTCTCGGTGAATGTAAAAAAAGAAAAGAAAAAAAAAAGTGGTTTTTAGATTAAAAATAGGTCATGGATGATGATTATTTGAGAAATTTTATAAAATTAAGATGAAAGTGATAAAATGAAGTATTGACATGTGACAAATATGTTAATTTAAGGATTTGAATGCTAGTTAGTTACATAGAAGTAAAAGCTTTATGGCACATAAAAATGTTTGACCACCTTAGAAAAAGTCAACATCATTTGTACAAAGAGACATGCATATTTTGACTTACTTTGACTGCTGGTTTCAGACTTAGAAGTGGTAAAGCAGGGAAAAAAGGCTCTTCATCATTGACTTCTTTGACCGAAGGAATAAGACCACTTAGCAGATATTCACCAAAAACCAAACCTGGATATTAATAATAGAATACGTGTTCAATATAAAAACTACCAAAATGGTGTAATTTTCTTGAAAATTCCATAGAATACTTTACTATTTTACTTAGGGATAAATGCAAGAAATAGCAATATATTTTTATTTCTCTCTTTATTATAACATCTTACTTTCATTTCTTTCTATCAAACCATTATAAATTCAACTTCTTTTTTTTCTTTTATGACGTTCTTTATAAAATTCACCCAATTATAGCATTGTACTTTCAATCTTTTTCTTATTAAAACATTGCACTTTGAAAGATCTACATTTACCCAAATATAGTCAACAGTCAACGGTCAACAGTCAACAGTCAACATTGCTATATTGGTAGATTTCTCAAAGTACAAAGCTATAGCATAAAAAATGAAAGTAGAATGCTATAATAAACATACATACAAAAGTACATTGTTATTTCTTGCATACCCATTCTTCTTATCGTGTAAATGAACTTGGATTATCAAAAAGACAAAGTTGACTAAATTAAAAAGATTGTGAAAAAGAAGTACTTGCACGATAAGGATTCAAAGTCCTTAGTTGAATGGATTGATAGGATTTAAGATTGCAAAACATGTGGACACATGTCACTACACCAAAAGTAGCAAGAGCAAGAGGCGTTGAAGATTGTATGCAATTAGCTATTGCAATTCCAAGCATTATTCCAATTGATTTGCTCACCATTCCTTGAGCTTCACCCTTTGCTATTACCTACCATTATTAAATTATATAAAAAATCATCATATATCCATATGGAAATTCATATATAGCCAGATATTAGGCTGTGTTTGGCGTGCCACAGTTAGCTGATAAACTAGCTTATTTTTCAAACTCTTTTAGGTTGTCATGTTTGGCAAGCCAAAAAATAGCTTATAAGCTACTTTTTAGAATTCTCCCAAATATACCCTTAATTAATTATAAAAAATAAAAATAAAAAAAAATAAAAAAAATAAAAACTCATTTTTTACATACCCTTTTATGTCATTTTAATTTCCCAGATAGCTTATCAGCTAGTTTTTACTAAACACCATTTTTTATCAGCTACCTTTTTAGCTAGCAGCTAACTTTTCAGCTAGTCTGTCAAACATAGTCTTTAATCAAGTTCCTTTGTTCACTTATGTACATGTAACACCCTATGTGTAAAATTACATAATAGCCCAATAACCTCTAGACCAAATCAAAACCATGGTGTAAGTTATTGGTAGACCACAAATTAAGCCTTATAAACTATAAAGGGTTCCCAATTCTTACTTTCTATGAATATAAGTTTTTACATTTACAATTGTTACAAAATTACCTCAGCAAAGTTCCTTTGTGCAGCAAAGCCTGCATAGAAACAGCTCCTGGTAGCAGCCTGTCATGTAAAGAATTCAACTAAGTCCAAGAAATAGCAATGTACTTTTATTTATATGTTTGTTATATCATCTCATCCTACCTTCATTTCTTTCTATTACAGCATCATACTACCACTTTTTTTCCAATTAAGGCATTGTACTTTAAAAATCAACCCAACTATAGCATTGTATGTTCAGAAATTTTCTTATTATGGACATTTGAAATATGTACCGAATTATCACAGTGAAAGTTGCTTTGTACTTTTGTAGTTAGATGACATTGCTATAATTGAATAGGATTTTTCAAAGAACAATGGTGTAATGGAAATAAGTGAAAGTAGAATGCTGTAATAAACAAATCAATGGAAGTACATTGCTATTTGTTGAAATGAAGAAAATACCTGGATAAGTGCAGCTGCAGATCGCCCTGCTCCAGCTACAGCACCAATGGGGACAAAAAGATGGGGAAAAGCAGGAGTTAAGATTTCCATACCAAAAGCAGCATTTTCCATAAAATCAGCAAACAATCTCCATCCCTTTGGATTCACATCAAAATGTCGCCCAAATTTTGACAGAAAGATCTTGCTCAGATACCCAATTCCATCTTTGAGCACCCAATTTACAGCTGCAGCTGTTGGAATCGCCCCTTTCCCCAATCCAACCGCATATAGCAATGACTACAAGAGACAATCATAATGTAGATAAACAAACCCTAATCCAAAATCGACGCGAACATGAACAATCAACTCTGATTAATCGAAAATGGGAGCAAATAAACAAATGAAGTAAACTTACTTGTGTGGCAAGGACGCCGCTAACTTGAGCAGCGATGCCCTGAACGCCTCTCCATAGGGAATACTCCAAGTAATCACTGGTAACACTGTTTGGAAACCCTTCGGGAAGCATCAAACGCATGAAGAGCTCCCTACATTGAACCCACATATTCGGGATTATGTTTCCGAAGGACATCGTCGATGAAGATTTGGAAGATGATGACGATGGCCACCACGCCCATGTTACAGGCGGAACGACGAACACATCTCGGAAATGGTCTGGTATGAGTTTTGTTCGTTTACCTCCTTTCACTTCCCAAATAACTTCTTCATCGGTAGTACTACCGGTTTCGTTCCCGGAAGCAATTGCGTAGGCTCGAGAAGCGGATTGAAAGAGAAAAGTGAAGCATAGTGAAGAGAGTAATGCATAGTAGAGAAACCGTTTCTTGTGTGAATTTTCATCTTCGTTTTCATTTTCGTTGTTATTATCGTCATCACCGTCACCAGACCATCGCCCCCACCAATTATATAAACCGCCGCCGCCACTAGCACCATCACCGGAACCTCCGGTAGCTAGAGGAAAATAGGGCACGGTTGGGAGTAATTTCTGTGGGGCTTTTCGTGAAGTAGCGAAATGCGAACGGGAAGGTAATGGTTTCCAGGAGTGACGAAGGGTTGAGATTCTGGTGGCGGAAGTGGTGGTGTACAGAAAAGTCGCACGTGGTGAAAGGAGAAGCGTCGGCGGGTTGGTGGCCGATGGTGCCGGCGGCGCCGGCGAGAGTATCATGCTTTTCTTGCGGAGGTCAACAACGGTGGTTAAACCCTGTTCGGTTGTGCAGACGTGGTGAAAGGAAATTACGTTGATGCTGTCTTTACTTCCTTCTTTTTCTACAAAGTGGAAACGGCAATAACCAAATAATCAAATAACAATGTACTTTAAAATAGATGATGTCAACTATTTTTTAAAATAGCAAGTTTTTTTATTTATTTTATTAAACTTTGATTTTGTTCTTTTGAAACAACGTTTTCGTTTTGACACATAATTTTTATATTTTTGTTGTTGTTGTTTATGGTGTTTTTGATAGGTTTTAACACTAAAATCTTATAGAAACATTTGATGTTTTTTTTTAAAAAAAGGAAATATATCATGTCTAATTCTTGTTGATAAAATAAATATCAAAATCTATTTGCATGATACTCAAATATTATAGCGGATGAAAAACATGTGTATAGTCTGTTGTGACAATGTTTTTGGGTTAATATTATAAAAGACTTTATATATTGGTTTTTTTCGGGACTAAACCTTACTTTTTTCCTTAAAAAAAAATACTTTTATTTTTTTTATTTTTTTCGATTTGGCTATATGTTCAGGTTTATCGGTAATCTTCCGGTCTAATCTTCCGGTCTTAAACATTTTTTTCTAAATAAATCCTCAACTTTTTTCCCCAAAAAAACCTCAAACTTTTTTTTTCTGAAAAAACTGTCATATCTGACAAACTTTTTCTTTTGAACAAACTTTTACATTTTTGGCTCATAATTCTCGTGCTTTCTTGTTGTTAGTGTTTATGGTGTTTTTGATAGTTTTTTAGATTAAAATATGAATGAAATATTTTTTTTTAACAAAGAGAAAGATGTTGTGTTCAAATCTATTGATAAAAATACATATTAAAATATATTTTGCAGGATGTTCAAATATTGTAGCAGGTTAGAACAACAGTTTAATCTGGCTTAACAATGTTGTTCGATTTTGTTCGATTAATATCATAAAAGATGCTGATATTGGATTTTTCGGGATTAAACCTCACATATTTCCTAAAAAATACCTTTTATTTTTTCTTCTTTTTTGATTTGGCTCTTTTAGCTGGTTTACCTATAATCTTCCAGTTTTAAACGGTTTTTTCGAAAAAACCTTAACCATTTTCCTAAAAAAAAAACCGTTTTTCCAAAAAAAAAAAAAAAAAAAAACCCCTCAAGTTTGACAAACTTTTTTGTTCTAGCTAATAATTCCCAAGTTTTCCTTGTTGATGATGTTTATGGTGTTTTTGATAAAATTTAACATTAAAACCTGAAGGACAACATTTGATTTTTTTTTAAACAAAGAGAAAAATGTTGTCTCCAAATCTTGTTGGCAAAATACATATAAAAATCTATTTTGCAATATACTTAAAGATTGTAGTAGGTGTATAACGTTTGGCTTAACAATGTTTCTAATGGGGAAAAACATGAAAGTTTAGATTGGGTTTCAAACAATATTGGTGTTCGGAATATGTCCTTTTTATACTTAAAACAATCTAAGATCTCAAGTCAGTATAGACCTTTGTTATTCACCTGCTACAAATCAAATGTTTCATTTAGATTCTAATAATGAAAACCATTAGGAACAATACTATAAACAACAACAAATAAGAAAGTGAGAATAATGAGTCAAATCAAAAAAGTTGGTTCAAACGAAAACAAAAATTGGATCTCATTGGAATATGATGACATTAAGTTCCCCTCTTAACCCCTACAAGTTTGGGAATTATGTGATTTATTCCAACACTTCATACATGTCATCATCACTTATCTCCTAGTTAACTTATAAACATGGTAACTTCATTAATAGTGCTTCTAATTCCTCTATTGACTAACTCTTTGACTCTGACTTTCCTTCTCATCTGCAGTCAGTCTTTGTTTCTTTCTTAGTCTCCTAGTTAACATGTGATATGGGGTAGGGAAATTGCTTTTGGATATTTACTTCTAGGTCACATACTTATTTCTTTAATTGGTTCAACCTTACAAGCAATATATATATATATATATATATATATATATATATATATATATATATATATATATATATATATATATATATATATATATATATATATATATATATATATATATATATATTCTTCCATGTTGGCATATAGTACACTTTATGTCTTTATGTACCCAAGTTATTGTTGGGAATAGTATGCAATATACAAATAATTTGTTATACTACTAATTATGTGTGCCACTATAATGTTACATATAAAGAGCTATAAAAAAGGTGCAAAATAAATAATATATTTATATGATAAATTTATTATTTATCAACTAAAATACATAAGTAAATAAAATAATTATTTTTATTTATTAAATCAAAGAAAATCAAATAAATAGGTATTTAAGGATTAAATAAATGAACTAATTTAATTAACCAAAAAATTAATTCCGATTAGTTATGGTTGGGGCTATTTTATTATTTGACTTGAAAAGGTTTTAAAAGGTTTACCTAATAATAAATGTATTTAAGAGAGGATCATGGTCATAAGGAAACAATAAACATACTCATAAGCTCTAATCCTCCATCCTTTTATAAAATTTAAATACCGTTTTTCGGCATGTTTAATTTTGTCATTTATTTATGGAGTTGATCAAACCCTAAAAGTAGTATTAGCCCTATTAGAGTCACTTTTAGACTAGATGATACTAGATTATTGTATCTTGATCTTTTTTTTTCTTTGCCTTTTGAGAAAACCACAATTATAAGATTTCGATGTTTTAATGTTTTGTATGCAATCCTTAATTTAGAAAATATTATTGCTCAGTAAACTACAATCCTTTAATAAAGAGACCATTAAACATATTCAATAAGAATGAATGTATTGTTCTTCCTCAAATAGTTTGTGTTTGAATGTTATGGTTGTTCTTGGTTGTTTTTTATACAAATTGTTGTACTTTTGGTTGGATTAGCTTTCTGTAAATTAAATTTTCTATGATTTTGGGTTTATTGTAAATTAATTTGTGGGTATTCCAAAAAAACGCAACTAAACTAAAATAGATTGACAGGCCATCAAGACCAACATTTGCCCATAGGTCCTCAACCGTGCGAGTTGACATAATTCTTCAAGTTATGCAATGATATTATCTATTACACGAACATCTTCAGGTTGTTCACCATTTGGCAAAGTATGGTAAATTTTTAAAAATTAAAATTGACAACCAAGTATATATTAATTCAGTAATTATAACTCATAAGCTTGTATATAATATATAATGATTTTAAGGATCATGGAAACATGATTCAAGCTAAGTAGAGTAGCAAACTTACAAATTACAAGGTTAAACAAGCCTACACCTACAACATCAACTTCTTACGTCAAATTTTTACAAGTTAAGCATAAAGAGAGACATATATATAACTAATACACAAACAAACAACACGAAACATCTTCAAGTAACCGTCAAATGACCCTTTTGCCCCAACGATTTCCAAGACGATTCAAGCCTCAACAAATGCAACTTCTCCACAAACGGTTCCAAGATTTCCGCCTCTTCTTCTGGTGCAAAAGCCATACAAATGCTTAGTTCTTGAACCGCCTCTCCATATTCCCTACAACACACACAAACAACATGATTAGGTAGGGTGGGGTAGGGTAGGGTGGGGTTGGGGGGGGGGGGGGGGGAAGAGAGAATACTATATAAGATTACATACTTGCTGAAATACAACATCATGCCATGATCTCTTCTCAAAGACCAATTATGTGGCTGCAAAATCAGCAATCTCTCGGATGCCATGATAGCCAGTCTAGGCGAAAAGAAAAGATTCCACATGCCAACACAAGAAACATGAATTTTCTCATTTAGAGCACAAGTTCAAGTTATGTGCTATGATAGACACTAACTTTGATAAACTAGTACCCAATAAAGAAAAGCGTAAGGTTCTTTTTGTTAGGTAGGACAGGACTAGACAGAACAGGTTGTACTGTACTGTGTTTGGCGTACATTGGACTGGACTGAGACTGATGTCAATACGAAGAACATTGCAAGATCTTTTACCCGAAAAGATTTAAATTAGTTCAAGAATGGACACTTGTCGTGTTTTCAATGGATTGCATTTTAGAACTTGTATCTTGTTTTCTATATACGGCCAAATGTAAGGAATAACAATGTATTTTCATTTATTTGTGTATTATGTAGCAACCCACTTTTCTTTCTTTATATTAAAATTCCACTACTAGTTTTTTTAAGAATGCATTGTACTTTGGAAAAGGTACTTTTAGATTTTTTTTTCTTATTAAAATATTATACATGGAAAACATACCCAATTGTAGCGAATAAAATCATTGGTATTTTGATGATATTGCTATAATTGGGTAGATTTTCCAAAGTACAATACCTTAATACGAAGAAAAATGAAAGTATGTTGCTATTTGTTGGAATTAACACTTTTTCTAAATTGCAAAAAATAGGGGATTATTGGGTAGGGATCACAATTTAACAAATTCTGCTCTCAATTCTCAATTCTCAATTCTCATGTCAATCTTGAAACCTGTAGGGAAAACAGAAAGAAGTGCCTAAATAATTAGGAAGGTGGTGGTGTGATACAAAGGGCAATTTCGTAATTTCACATGTGTACCTAAGATCTTGAGGACGTAACAAAGGTTTACTCGAACCATCCGTTTTGTCATCATCAACGGGCCTAAGTGGAGAAGTCAACATTAATCCACGAGTCATTCTTGAAGCACGTTTCCAATGAAGCCTCTACAAAAAAAATAATAAAAAAAAGAATCAAGAAAGTAAAGAATAAGAAAGTGACTAAAAACAAGAAATAGCAATGTACTTTTATCTAAGTATTATGTTGTAATAAGAAGAAACGAAAGCAAAATGCTATAATAAACAAATAAATGAAAGTACGTTGTTAGTTTTCGCATTTAACCCTTTAGAATAAAGGGATAATGACTTGATAGGGTAAAAAACTTTTAAAATTCTTCACATTTGGTCACTAAACTTATTTTTGTGCTTGATTTACCCATGAACTTTTTAAAATTGTTCACATTTAGTCACTTATGTTTTTTTTTTGTACACATGACAATTAAACTTATTTTTTTTACACATATGACCGATAACATAATGTTCATATTTGTGAAAAAAAAAACATAAATAACTAAATGTGAACAATTTTAAAAAGTTCACGGGTAAATCAAACACAAAAATAAGTTCAGTGACCAAATGTGGACAAAAGAAAACATAAGTGACTAAATGTGTACACAGAACAAGTTCATTATCCTTACAGATCATTACACCTAGAATAAAAAGAACACTTTAGTCTATAAAATTTTTCGGAATTTCTTACAATTAAATTAGCGAGATAAATCCCGATAATATCCCGATTTGTAGCAATGTCAAGGCCCAAAAGTGAATTGCTATTTAAATCCGATGCCTTTGACCTCGGGTCCTCAACACAGCGCCCGTTAACAATCCCAAATAAACTGTGCCCCGAATTTACCTTAAAAAGCTCCTGTTAAAAAGATTTATAAAACATGAGTAAAATTATATTAAAATCCAAGATTTATGTTAAAATATGTATATATATAATGTGAACTTGAAGTCAACTTACCTCGGGATTTTCTGTTTGGGGCCAGATTAAAAAGTCTTCCCCCACTCGGGATCCAACAATAGTCAAATTTAGTCTTCGACAAACCTCAATGTAGATTACACTAAGCAAAATTGCTGTAAAAAAAGTTATTTTTAATGTCAAGTGGAAATATTATGTGAAGCAAGTTGCATTTGAAACCTAGGAAGAATAGCAATGTAGTTTTGTTTATTTGTGTATTATAGCATCCTACTTTCATTTCTTTTAATCACAAATTTTTTCTTATTAAGGCATTGTTCTTGAAAATTTACCCAATTATAGCATAGTACGTTCAAATATTTTCTTAATTGAAATCTCCAATGGGACCTTTTTTATAGCTTATTACTATTTATTAACCGCGTCAAATTATTTAATACCAGTGGAGCATATGAGATTTTGTTACTATTCGTTAACCACTTAATTATCTATTTTGGTATTAGATGTCATTCCATCTAGTTCATAACATTTTCATTTTTATCCCAATAAATCATAATTTATATTTAACTTTCTGTTATTTTTGACTAATTAATCTAACTTATTTAATATTAGGAAGAAATATATTTATCATTTTTTTACTTTTTATAACTACATAGTTTATGAAATAATACCGATATTAAATATGATAGTATGATAGGTGCTTAAAAACAAAAAATTAGAGGAGGGGGGTTTATAAAACGTTTTAAATGTTATGAGGATAAGTATTTGATTATTGAAAAAAAGCTTTTAAAAAGCTTAGGCATTGGAGAGGATCTATAAACATAGATTTTTTATTAAAATCATAATGTGACAAAATAAAGAAATTTTACAATAGGTTAACCATTGTGGATGCTATTAAGGAGATTATACTTTGAAAAATCTACCGAATTATAGCAGTTAGAATTAATTTGCATTTGAATGACATTGCTACAATACAATCCGGTAGATTTTTCAAAGTACTATGTGGTAATAGGAAAAAAAACATTAGTAGGATGCTATAGTTCACAAATCGAAGAAAGTATGTTGCTATTTCTTACATTTAACCCTAAAATTTTATATTTGAAAACTTTCTGAAAAAAAAAAAACAAGAAAGGAACGGGAATTTACCGCTGCCACATTTGGAGCTTAAAACATAATGCAAATACGAACATTTTGAATCCACAACGGGTGATCTTTTAAACCCTCTTGACTCGAAAAGAACTTTGTTCACGGCCTCCAAAACTTCAATCAAATGGCAACCAATGTCTCTTGAAATTAATTCGACCTCAACTTCTTTTGCAATCACATCCAACTCCAACAACCACTCTTCAATTCTCTTTCCTGCCATGATCATGGACTCCATGTGCTTTGGATCTTGGCCATCAAATGACACCTTGCTACCTTTTCGCTCATTTTCAAATGAGTGAGCATCCATCTCCCGATTAAAAGATATAAACGCCTCATCTTCAGCAGAAATATGAAGCAAAGTCTGCGGAATATTTATAGACAAAAACTCAATCACGTATAATTGAAAAAAAAAAGATTAGATTAAGGTCTTGTTTGTTACACAGTACAAGACATGACATGACAGAACAGTATAAGACAAAACATAAAAAGTACTACTATATAGGACAAAAAAGAACAGTAGTATAATATCAAATGACAAGACACATGACAAGACAAAACAGTACAACAGGACACAGAATAGTATAAGATAAAACAGAAAAGTACTACTAATAGGACAAAACAAAATAAGTAGTACAATCTGACAGGACAAGACAGAACAGTACTACAGTACAGTACTACAGTAGAACAAAACAAAACAATATCGCAAGACAGAGAGAAGGGTTGTAGTACATGTGGCATGCATCGAATTGAGACTAGGGACAAAAATTGCAATTTTCTGTCACCCAAAAAGGCGGGTCCTTGTCCCATCTTATTTCACCTTTTTAAGTGGGCTTTTTTGGGGCTAGCCCACTTGGCTAACAAGGTGATTACTAACAAGGAGGTCATGGGTTCAAACCCTGGCACTAACATAACAAGGAGTAGTTTAGGAGTAGGAGTATGATAGATTTGCCGTTCAAAAAAAAAAAAAAAAAAAAAAATTGGGACAAAAAATTATAATTTTTGTCTCATTGACATCTGTCTCAGTCTCTATCCAATGCAAGTTATACGCAGTACAACCTGTCTTGACCTGTCTTCACACGGCAAAAAGAAACAATAAATATTTAATAGAAGCCTCATAGAGTACAACGAACCATCAAAAAGATACGTCAATAACTACAACTAAAAGACTGCAAACTAATTTCGGTGAGAAAAGTAAGGGAATTTTAGGAATAATTAGTTAAAGGTAGTGTTCATGTACCAGAAAAGATACGGAACAACATGAATCATTGAGTCGGATTATAATATCCATCAAATACGAACAAAAATAAGTAATGATTAAACAAAAAAAAGCCAAAACATGATCCAATTTTTCACTCCACATCCGTTCCCCTTCCTTAAACGTCATATAATTGCCCGAAAATTGTGCAAATAGTCAAGAAATTATAAATTCATAGCACCGCGTCACACCCATTTTTTTCATATTTGGATTATGATGTCTTGAAGTCTTCAACTACTTGCACTATTGGAAAGAAAAGTATGGACCACTTGAAAAGATAATATTTTTTTTTCTAGAAAAAATGTCTTTTTTCTCCTAGCCAATTATTTTAAGATAAAGTAAAGTTCTTTACAAGAAAAAGTTACCTTAGCAAGGGATATGTCTTTGTCTTTAGATTGGAAGGATATTTCCTGTGTAAAATTTGCTCTTGAAGTGTTTAGAACCTGAAGTTTTTTATGATAAAAAAAAGTTAGAATCTAACCAACAAAAACGAGAAAAACAAGAATTAGATTAAACTAATGGCGTAATTGATAAAGGGTATTGATATTTTAGAAAAAGAAGATGAATTTAGACCTCTTGGTAGAATTTTGGAGGAGAAAAAACACCGGTTTTCACCGGAGAAGCTGCAGCCATCGGTGATAAGCTCGACCTCCTCCTCTTTTGCTTGATCACGGTGACCGGAGAAGTGAAATCTACCAAGTTCTTTGATTTCTTATCAGCATTCCGATCAATTCCAGACCTGATCATCGCAATTAAGAACGGACCCATTTTGAGAAACGCAAATTTGAACTAAATTTACCAAAACCCTCATCCGAATTTGGCTAATTTTGCTAAATTAGCAAAATTCGATCGTGAAAAAAGGAAACCCATTTGCTAGATTCTGGAATTAAGAACAATACCTGAGAAGAGGCCGGAAAATTGAAGAACTAGTCATCTGTTGATGACGAAAAACCCCAGATAGTGATGCAAGCAACATTATTTCTTAGAAAGAAAGAGATTTTAAAAAGTTTACAAGAAACAAGCGGGTGAAATACAAAGAAAAGATGATAAAAATTATCAATTCAATTGTATTCTTCAGCAGTGAAATGGGTACTAATGGGGTTACAAGAAGGGTTAGATGAAGACGATGATGATGCGGTCATCAAATTAGAAATAGTCCCAAAAGACATCGAAGACCAAGCTGATGAAGATGAAAAGAAAGAAGAGTGGTGGCAGAAATCGTCGAGAAAGATGACACTGTTTCTTGAAGTATTACAAGAACTCCCACGATCCATTGATGGTAGTTAACTTCTTCTTACACTTTCTCACTCTATATAGATATACATATAGAGAGAGAAAGGGAGAAAGAAGTGGGTTTTGTCCGGCGAGAGGATGATGAACAGGAGTTGTTGTTTTTTGGGTTTTATTGTGATGAATTGATTGCAATTTATAGGGTGGTAGTTGAGGGTGTCGTATAGAGTGTGCGAAAATAAGCCAAAAGTGGGATCAGTGTAGATAGATGGATTCAAAAGTGGGGTGAAAGGATGGATATAAAGAGTAGTAGTATTTTGTTTTGTATAATATTGTGATATTTTATAGTTATTTGTTTATACGATGATAGATATCAGAATTTAATTTGCAAAAAAAAGGTTTAAAGAAAATATATAACTATTTGGTTTAGGACCAAAACAAGCAATGTTTGACACTTGTCAAATGTTTAATTATATAATAATGTCTTATTTTATTAATTTGTATATCAATATTTTATGTTGTATCAGTTTGTTTAGTATAAATTTACTTTTTATTAACGGGTTAATGATTTGAGAGGTTAATTTACTTTTCAAAATGTTTACATTAAGGTAATAATGTTTTTTTTGTTCACATTTACCCATTTAACTTGTTATACCTGTTCAAAAAAATGTAATATGGCCGGCTGGTAGGGGTTTTCATGACTTGAGAGAGTAACTTACTTTTCAAAATGTTCACATTTAGGTAACAATGTTTTTTGTTCACATTTACCTATTTAACTTGTTATGTTATACCTGTTCAAAAAAGGGTAATATGACCAGGAAAACCTCCACCAGCCAAATATACAATGTTATACGTAGGTAAAATTTTCAAATGATTTAAATGATATTTTGTATAAATATTGTATGTATTATATGTGAATATTGAGACGAATGTAACTAGCAAACATGTATATGTTATTTTAACTTTGTCTCAAAGTTTTGAATCACAAAGGAAGTTACTATACACACCATTCTTTGAAGGATCTTCTTTTCCTGTTTTAGGGTCATAATAGACAGCACGTCTAACACACAAACTAGCTGTCTTTCCATCAAATGAATCAACATATCTTGTGGATGCAATTAAATAAAGACGCACATTATGAGGAGCCCCGGGTTTCTTAGGGTTCTCACCCTGTTTATAATTTTTTTACTAAAAGTCAAGGTTGTAGAAGTCGGTAGGCGGTAGGCGGGCGGTCGACTGGGGCCTAGGACTAGTCGGGCGCCTAGGCAAGGAGTATTAATTGTAACAAAATTTATTTTTTAAATTCAGATATTACTTATATCCTTACAAAATGAATAAATAAACATAAAATTTTGACAAATCTAAGTGTTGAAATATGTAAGTCATCAAACATCATAATATTTAAACTAATTAATAACATTTTTGACAATTTTAATCATCAATAATCGTAACTTAGCCACCGATTATCATAATTTATATACATACATAATAAAAAATTGAAATTACTAATAAAATAAATATATAATATTAATATAATAAAATATATAATATATATTATTATTTTGAAAGTTTTAAATTTAATTTTTAAAAATATAAAATTTTGATTTTTTGAGAATTTGATAATTTTGAAAAAATTTTAAAATTGAAAATTTTTTAAAATTTTGAAAATGTAGAATTTTGAAAAATTGAAAATTTTGCCGCCTAGACCCGCCTAAACCCGATTTTGACCGCCGTTGACCAAACCCGCCTAACTTGACTGCCTACTACTAATCGTAGGCAGAATCCGTCCGCCTAGCGCCTAGGCGGCCGCCTAGGCCGACTTTTACAACACTGCTAAAAGTTAACACAAAAATGATTTCCTAAAACCCTCTTAAAAGTCATTGATAAAGAAAGTAAGGTGTTGTTTCTTTATGACTTGTGTATATATTTAAGTGTTTCTTTTTTACTTAATTTAGAAAGAACAACTTGATACAGAGTCAAGCTTTTTATCAAATGGGTTAATGACTTCAGAAGGCAACTTACTTTTCAAAATATTCACATTTAGGTAACAATGTTTTTTTTTGTTCACATTTACCCATTTAACTTGTTAAATCTGTTCAAAAAAGGGTAATATGACCGGGAAAACCGCCATCAGCTGGTCATGTTACCCTTTTTTGAACAGGTATAACAAGTTAAATGGATAAATGTGAACAAAAAAAAACATTGTTACCTTAATGTGAATATTTTGAAAAGTAAGTTACACTCTCAAGTCATTAACTCTTTATTAACTTCTACAACTTATATGAGATATACAATCATCTTTATCGGGTTACAAAGTAAGATGCTGTATACCTTGGTCCTAGAATATAAAGCCATAGCATATTTATCTAAAACCAATTTCATGGTATAAATTCCAAAAAATCTTAGTTACAAACTGAATTTAGAGAAAATAATAAATAAAACCAATTATTTGATATAACTTTTAAAAATTTAGCCAAAATAAGATAGAGAACCAAAATAACTATGAAATTCGTCGGCTTATCTTGCGAAATTCTCATGTGTAACGTCCGTATTTTCTACTACATTCAATTATATATTTTACGACGTTAGTTTTAAGTTATTAAATTTAGATAGGTTGTGAAATAATATTTATTAGATGTTTTGGTAATATGTCGTGTTCAACTATAATATCTTATCCATGATTTTGGTAGTTTTAATTATTTAGATGTAACGTCTCAAATTTCGTAATAAAAAATTTCATTTATAAAAAACGGTTCAAACACGTAAAACGGGTTAAAGGTAAAAACCATTCGTTGCAAATTCAATATTTAAAACATTTAAAATCATAATATTAAATTAAACACAAAACATTAACCGGCGGAAGACTTGAACATCAAAATGTCGGATGCGGTATAGTCGTGCCGTGCCCCAAAGCTCTGACTAGCAAATACCTAAAAAACATTTAGAGCGAAAGAGTAAGCACAAAGCTTAGTGAGATTCCCAAAATATCGCACGATCCATCACGTTAAAGCACATTCACATAGGTTTTCGGGCTAGCCCCGAACAACGGAACAACCTGGCTCTCGGGCTTGCTCTAATCAGCCATTAATCAAATCATTCTTTGGACTCTCGATCTTGCCCCGATCCGCCCGGCTTCCGAGCTTACCCTGATCCGTCATCATTCTTCAGTCACCGGAACGAATCCAACGATAACACATAGTAACACAAAGGCCTGAGCATACAGTTTGACCCCGCCCTATCATCATTCATTTAGTCAACTAACGTAAGGCACACCCAACTTAAACATACATAGCTACAATGGCAGCACTAACTAACTACGCATGTAACATCACCCATAGTATAGTGAGAAAACTCACTTGATCCGCCGAACTAAAAGCACTCCACGCGCATGTCCTTGAATCTCGACAACACGATCCTCTTAATAAGGATAAATTTCACTTTAGCAAAACCTAAACCCCAAACAAGATAAACCTCTAAAATCGGTTCCCCGAATCACCCAAGTTTAACCAAAAGTTAAAGGTCAAAAGTCAACAGTCAAATGTCAAAGTCAATGGTCAACAGCCAGATAGCCTTGCTATCTCCCCAAGATAAGAAGTTTTTAGATTCTCAAATGGTGTTGGTTAGGAATAAAACAATGGTGGAATTGTTTGGTCTCCATAAAAGTTAACATATTCAGATGGAGACATTTTTAGATTGTCTTTCTACTACAATAGGCTAATGATTCGAGCCTTAACAAGGATCAGAGGTTATTCGTGGAAGTGGTGGTGCTTATTATGTTTTGGGTGCTATGAAAATTTTATGATACAACCTTGTTTGGTGTGCAAAAACTGTAGAAGGGTGACATTTTTTACAAAATTGTATCTCAATCTTATTGTTGGTTTTGTTTTATAAAAATACCAAGTTAAAAATTTATTAGGTTGGATGATTAAAAAATTCATATGCTATTTCAACTTTGTAATGCCTTTTCGTCTAGCACATTGCTAGTTCATTGAAAGTTGGTCATTCAAGAAGAGATTTAATTATATGTTGGTCTTTAATGAACCCTTTCTCTCACACATGGTGTGAGAACCCCCTGTAACGGGAGGGGTTACTAGATCTTCTTTGACATATATTGTCGCCAATCAAGAGCATTATTGGATATGAGATCTTGAAGAGGATGAGGTTTATCTAATTGCTTAAGGTAGGAAGTTTTTAGATTCTCAAATAGTGTTGGCTAGGAATAAAAAATGGTGTAATTGTTTGGTCCTATAAAAGTTAACATATTCAGATGAAGACATTTTTAGATTGTCTTTCTACTATAAGGGTGGGGGGAGTAGATCCATCCCATCCCACTGAACCCACGCGCCACGTCAGCTTTTCTCTCTCCTCTCACTTCCATTTTCCCCATCTTTCACCAATCTTTCACCCATGGAACCAGTACCCACTGAACCCACAATGCCACATCAGATTCTTAATATTAAATTAAATAAATAATACCCAAAATAATAATTTATATATATATATATATATATATATATATATATATATATATATATATATATATATATATATACTCATACATACGTGTGTATGTATATATATGTTTTTGTGTGTGTGTGTGTGTGTGTATATATATATATATATATATATATATATATATATATATATATATATATATATATATATATATATATATATATATATATGTTTGTGTGTATATATGTGTGGGTTCAGGAGGTTCATGAAGCCACAAGCCATCATTCCCATCCCAATCTTTCCGAGCCCGCATAGGGCGGGGCAGCGGTACCGGAGGTACCGGCGGTACCGCCCCAACCTTTCACCCATCTATCGCCGAACCCACAAGCCACTCCGTCCACCCTAATAGGCTAATGATTCAAGCCTTAACAAGAACCGGAGGTTACGCGTGGAAGTGGTGGCGCTTATTATGTTTTGGATGCTATGAATTTTCATGATACAACCTTGTTTCGTGTGCAAATACCGCAGAAGGGTGACATTTTTTTTACAAAATTGTATCTCAATCTTATTGTTGGTTTTTTTTATAGAAATACCAAGTTAAAAATTTATTAGGTTGGTTGATTAAAAAATTCATATGCTATTTCAACTTTGTAATGCCTTTTCTTCTAGCATATTGTTGTACATTAAAAGTTGGTCGTTCAAAAAGAAAATTATTTATATGATAATCTTTAACGAACCATTTCTCTCAAACATGGTGTGAAACCCCACCCCCTACACACAAATAAACATATCTCCCTTTCAGTGGGGGTCCATTTAACATAACTATTAATTATATTAATTTTAAGTTATAAATCAGTTTTAAAATGTAACATTTTATTGATGACTTTTAAACTTTTTAATAAATAAATACCATTAACGATTTTACTTCACCATCATACCATAAATCTTACTATCTTGTTGACATTTCTATAATCTTTGCACATGATGTTAAAATGAGATCGCTTTTTGATGCTATAATCATAAGGGAGGGCGGAGTGGTCTCGAGTTCGACGCGGATTAGGTAGCGGCCCCGCCGACCCCACCGGTAGGGTTGTCCTGCCTTCGCATGTTGGAGAAAGATAGGGTTAAGTGGGTTGACATCCGGCTTTGTGAACCCGTGAGTATGCATCCATTTTTTAAAAAATTAATTAAAATTTTACCCACACCCTTATAAATACCCATATCTACCCCTTAAAAATCACACACATTTCTTTCTCAACTCTATAAAATATAAAACTATCTACAAAGTTTTATAAAAAATGGCTGGTATTGGAAATGGAAATACTTGTCGGGGATGGACTCCAAATGAAGAGGTAGCTTAGGCAACTGCATACGTCTACATCAATGAAGATATGCGTTTGGAAACCAACCGCCAATTCTAGGAACTTATGGAGGAATTATTTCATAAAGTGTTGGACACGGTAGATTATCGGAGTAGGCATCAACTTAACAACAAATGGAAGGATATGCCCAAAAAAAAATGACACAGTTTAACCAAATTTACTTACACTTATCAGTCAACTGACCAAAACGGATAACTGACGATGAGATCGTTGAACAAGCCCTACAATAGTATCGGGTGACGCACAACAATACTTTTCACACATCGAAGTGTGGAATGTTGTGAAAAATACCCCTAGGTGATCTTTTATTTAGGTTTTAATTATTGTATTTAGGTTTTAATTATCGTATTTAGGTTTTAATTTACCTTATTAAGTTTTTTTATTTTGTAATCGTGTGCTTTTTAATTTAATGTTATTTGTGTTTTTTATTTTATTTATTACTTATTAATATTATTCTAAATATTAAATTAAATGCTATTTTATTTTTTCAATATAATTACTCAATTTAAATATACAGAATATGATATGACATTGAGGGTTGGGAGGGTTGAGAAAGATCTGTTTCCATATTTGAAAGATGAAATTGAAAGAAGAGAGAAAAGTTGTTGTGACAATAGGGTAGAGAACGTGGGGGTGCTACTGCCCCACCCTAAGAATGTATAATACTACGATAATGATGCCGATTAACACTTCATCAAACCACCATGATCATTGTTTGTGTAAGTCCCAATTAACCCGATCTATGCGATATCAAGCAAATGTGTAGAATAGAGTTAAAATGCATTAATGAAGTGTTGTATGTTTTTGTTTGTATTACCATTGTTTTTGTTTGACTATAAAATTTTATTTTACTTTTGCTATATAAAATTTTTTATATAAAAAGGCATTAATTTACTATCTCGCCCCGGGCATTAAAAATCAACGGACCGGCCTGGTTGCCCCTCATAACGTGCGTCTTTATTCCATTGCATCCGCAAGATATGGTGATTCATTTGATGGAAAGACAGCTGGTTTTTATGTTAGTCGTGCTGTCTATTAAACACAATTGGACGTATGTGAACATAAAATGAACTTAAATGAACAAATATAAACGAACAACATAAACAACGTTCATGAACATAATTGAACAAATGAGACCATTGTTCATTTTCGTTAACTAAACGAACGACAATTTGTGTTCGTGCTCGTTCATTTATAAAAGAGTAAATTACAATTTTTGTACCTGTGGTTTCCCCCAATTTTCACATTGGTCCACGAATTCTAAATCCCACATTCTTACCCATGTGGTTACATTTAACTTTCACTATTGGTCACTCGCTCCGTTAGGTGTTAAATTATTCTGTTAAATGGATTCCGCCACTTTAATCTCCGATACTAGTCGTGTTGTGCGTGGAGCTGAGAAATTCGATTGGCATCCCCGCCATCACCACGCCGGTCTGGGTCTGGTGATTTGAATCGGAAGGGAGGTCATCGAAGATCGTATTCCACGAGATTGGCTTGTTTTAATAAAAAATTGAGTTAAGGTTACCGGATCCCGGCCGACTGTCTTCATCGATCTGGTCATATTGTTCAATGTTAATAGTGTTCATTCTCGATTTTAGAATTTTCATTCATGGTTCTGTTCATAGCTTTCATTCTCGTTTTTTACTCTAGTTTTAATATTCTTGATTTTAATCATTTTCTAGTTGAAATTACTCGCCAAGAATGGAATTTGAACAAGATACGTAAAGTTTATTCAAATTAATGAAATTGAAGTGAATTGCTAAGTCTTGAATGCAATTGCTAAATCTTTATTCTGTAATCGCTAAACATCCAGCCTTGAAGTCAATCCATTCCACCTCGTATCGAGATCCCAATCGCCATTGGATGAGATGCGTAAGGCGGTGAAGGGGGTGAAGGAGGTGGCGGAAATGGAAGACGCTTTGAAAGTGGCGGTGGAAGACCGGAGCATGGCGATTAGTAATCTTGAGTCGGCAATTGAGATTAACGACAAGTTTTCTAGATATGGAGAAAGAGAGAGAGATATATTTTCTTTTATTACACAAATTAATTAAAAATTAAAATAAAGGGTATCTTGGTAATTTTATTCTTATTTAATAGAAAATACTAACCCCTTAACAGAAGGAGGGACCAAAGGTGTTAGTTAAAGCAAACCACAAGGGCAAATACGTGGGAATTAAAATTCAGGGACGAATACGAAAATCGAAAGAAACCACAGGGACCAAAATTGTAATTTACTCTTTATAAAATGAACGAACATAAATGAACCTTCTACCGAACAACTCATGAACAGTTCATTAAACATTCGATTCGTTTACAGCCTACATGTAGCAAATAAAATGTATTTTTTAAATTTATATTAAGCATAGTTATTAAAAGTAAAATAGTTATTTATGTGAGTAAAATTTTTAAATTAGATTTTCTATTAATAACAAATTATTTATGTTTAGAATAAAAATAGTTACGTGTGACGAGTTTGCGTCCGCACGTGTCTGAGCAATACATGAGTGTGCGAGCAAGTGAATGAAGTCGTCTGGTGCGTGCTGCCAGTCAAACCATGGGCGTCTCACGGCCGACAAAACAAGAGGGGTGTAGTGTGCCATTTATCTAAACTTGGGTTCAATCATTTACGATATTATTGTACGTTTAAAATTTTAAATTGTGTACTTGACTAAAAAATCATAATAAAAAAGTTTTCTTGAAATCATCATGTGTGATAACATACAAAGCGAATTACAAAAGTTTTAAAATATTACGTAGGATGGACGGAGTAATCCTCGCCAAGAGGGTCGTCAAACCTCTTGGCGAGTCGCCAACACCACCGCCGATCCATTCGCCAAGCGCCTCGCCATCCTCCATCGCCAGCCTGTTGGCGAGATGCCAACGGGTGTTTTAAGTTTCAGAAAATGGCTAACCCCCCCCCCCCCCCCCCCCCCCCCAAACGGCTAGGAGACTAATTTTTGAATGTTTTCAAAATTTTACACTTTTAACCCAAAACAAAAAGTAGCCGCTTTTTAAAAAAAAAAAAATCAGATTTTTAAAACCTATTTCATCCCCTATATATATACATCTAAATCTCATTCTTTTCACACAATTATTTGTTTCAAAACTCTTTCAAAATGTCTTCAAGCAAAAAGAAATGTTCAAAATCTTCCAATAAACAATCTTCCAACACTCATATCACTCCACCTCCAAACCCTTCATCAAACCTAGCTACAAATGCTTATCACCCTATAATGTTTTCACCCCCACCCGATGAGCCGCTGTTTTCACTGACACAAAACCAATTCTTAGCCAACTTGGTCTACAATTTATCCCAAAACCAAAATGCTTTTCCCACACCATCTCAAAATCTTTTCACCACACCTTCTCCACCACAAGTAGAATCCCAAGTTTCAGAAACACAATTCTTCTCAACTCAACTACGACGTCTTCTTGCATCGGACTCGGAAGAAGAAGAAGAAGAAGAAGAACAAGAAAAGAAGTAGAAGAAGATGATGAAGAAGAAGAAGAACCACAACAAAAAAATACCATCAAAAGGTCGTGGAAAAGGGAAAGCCCCAGTGACACAGAGATCAAAGGTAGAGCCTTGGAAAGTTGAGGAGGTGGTAGCTTTGGCAAAAACATGGGTCGACATATCGGAGGATGCGGCTCAAGGAAACGACCAAGAAAACAAAGTTTTCCAAGAAAAGATTTCGAAATTATGGTGTCATCGAATGAGTCGTACATACAGTACCTACCAGTCAATATACTCGAAATGGCGTAATGTAAGTAAAATTGCCAAAGAATTTGAGGCGATTTTTTCTCAATGTAAACGAAATTGGCAAAGTGGTGTCAATTTAGATCACAGATGATGTGATGGTGGCTGCTCGGCAGCAATATATCGACAAAAATGGCACCAAACATCCTTTCAATGTTCACGCGAAATCATTTTGGAGGGTAATCCGAGACAACGAAAAATGGAAGGAACAAACATCCTTTCATCAGTTCGCCGTTGGAATAAATACTACCAAACGCTTCAAAACATCCACATCCACACACTCTCAGTCTTCTGATGCAAATGTTGGGTTCGACATGAATGAGGAGCCGGAGGATGACGTTCTTCCGATTGGTCGTGATCAAGCAAAGAGGAAGATGAAGGGAGGTAGTTCTAGTACTAATAGTAGTCAATGTAGCGTCGAATTGCAACAATTGAACGATCAAGTCGCCACTTTGCAGACTTTACATGAAGAGAAAGTTAGAACCAAGCTGCTGGATATTGTGACGAGAAACATCTCTGATCTACGAGGGTTCGAGTATCAAATTGCAGTTCAAGCGAAGAAGGATGCGGCTAGGAAATTGGGATTCACGTTCGACGATGAGTAGATTATGTTTGTGTTTTAGTTTGTGTGTTTGTTTAACTTTTAATTGTTAGTTGTATTTGTGTTTTATTTTTAATGAAATGTTTAAATTTTAAGTAAAAAAAGATTTTGTGTTTGTTTTATATTTGTACAAGGACCAAATTTGTAATTTCTCAAAGTAATTTGGTTGGCAGTTTATCATCAATGGCCAACCACTGCGTACAAAATGGCCAACGGCTGCCAACCCATAAAAACTTGTTGGCCATTGGCCACCACTTCGTGTAGCCTTAGTTACAAAATCCTCAAATAAATCGAAGAAGTGTTTTGCCGTTCTCTCAAATAAACGATTATAATCATGCCGGAGATACGAAATCACATGCAATCAACCACTACACATTTCCAAGATGAAAAAATGGAAACAGCTCACAAAAAGGAAGGTCACGATGAAACTGGAAAGGTCGTGGGAAGTGGTGAGAAGCTAAAGGCAATTTGATGCACTTACAAGCAATTTTGGACTGCAAACCTACTGACTTCACCGGTGCGGATGATCCTGTGTCCACTTTGGCTTGGTTAGCACATACTGAGAAAATTTTTAGTACATGTAAATGTGCGGAGAAGGATAAAGTGGAGTGTGCCACGATTTTGTTGAAAGAAGGAGCCTCGTTCTGGTGGGAGACTACCACATTGACTATTGACAATGAATTGTTACATATTCTGACTTGGGAACAATTCTGAGTCAAATCGTGGCACTCTCTTTCATCTTCAACATCTCTAGCTCGGTTCTAAGTGTTTGAAGTCTTGCTTTTTGAACTCTTTCGGCTCCCAAAGACCACACATGAAGCGCTTCCCACATGTCTTTTACATCTTTATGCTTAGCTACTTGAAGCAATATGTCTTCAGGTAGAGTTTGAAACACAAATGCTCTTGCCATTAGGTTTTTTCTTGCCTCGACCGCTCCTCCCGTTACCGGATCAATAGCTTCCCACAAACCGTATGCTTGTAGGATCGACTCCACCATAATCGACCAACTCGTATAGTTTGTAGCTGTCAACTTGGGGCATTGCAACAGGATACTACTTCCTTGACTACTCACGGATACAACCGTACCTGCAGAATTTATTGCTGACATTGCGCCTAACTCAATCCTTTCCTGATTTTCTTTCTCACTTTGACTAACTTCTCCACGCAGGTTAGTTTCACCACACAGGTTGCTTGTCTTCTTGGTTCACCCATCACTTCGTTCCAGCACAAAGCCTTTCCTTCAACTCAACTCACATAGATCGATCTTTAAGAAAGCTCTATCACACAGATATCCGGTTTTGAACTCGGCTCACATAGAGCTTTGTTCGGTTCTCACTGAAACTGCAACTGGTTCACATAGAACCTCTTCTAGAGATCCCACGGTTTGAGCCTAGGGCTCTGATACCAAATGTTAGAAACAAACCCCTCCAACCTATAGGAAAGAAAACAGCCTGCAACTAGTTTGTTGCTGATGTACAAAAAAAATGGCGTTTTTGGACTTTCGTGTTATATTTCTTGACTAAAACAGAACATTAGAAAAAAACTAGTGGTAGGTTACTGCTCTTTAAATATGAAAACTAGTGCAAAAAGTAATATGCAACAATAATCCCACGTACTCTCCCTAAAATGATGCAACTAACCTTTCATTCTCCATCAAACTCCTAAGGCTAAGCGGTATGGATGTCGATGGAATGATTGGCATCGGCTCCCACATAGGCGCCACATAGGATGCTGACAGAAAATGTGTTTGGATGTCAATCGAATGTTTTTTTTGTCTTTTTAAAAACGTGACATTTAAATTTAAGATAGATATAATTAAATTTAAAACATTACATTCCAAGGAAATAACCTATAAAATTAGAAAATATAAAACCTACAAATTATATTTTTTCTTAATCTTGCGTTTGACTTCCATGGCCACGGCGTGCATTTCACCTGACAAATGGCTAACGTCGGGCGAAAAGCAATTGCATTTCCGCGAGTCGGTCGGTCTCACTATCATGTTCCTCCAAGTATTAAATATGTTCTTCCATACTAGTACGCAAACCCGAGAAGTCCGTCCTAACTTGTTGAATTGCAGAGGTTAATTGTGGAAATAGTGATTGGACTTGGACATTTAATTGTGTAAATGTATTGAATTGCGGTGACATCAGAAATTGGTTGTACATCGTAAATGGATTTTGAGAATCGAATTGTGGTCGGGTGGGTGGTGTGGACGAAGGATCGAACCCAAAATGATTAGGGTTTGAATTGTTTGGATTTTGAGACATTTTGAGTGAAATTGGAAGCAACTTTGTGTGTGTAAATTGGTAGTCTATTGTGGTATTTATAGTCTAAAATAGTTAATTTTTGTAAAAAAAAAAAAGTAAAAAAAATCACAACGGCTAGAAACGGTAATATCACCTACGCTCTGGTGCCGCTGAGATGCTATACCGGCATCACGGGGCGGTGATGCCGACGACATCAAATTACCATATAGATGCCGATGACCATTTTTCGAACCGTACCGCTTAGTCTAAGGACTCGGTACACATAAACCCAACCAATTGAATACAATTTAATTCTAGTTAATATGCTGCAAATTATAACCGTTGGCCCACTTACCCATGTCTAGATTACCCAACAACTTGGACTATAAACCCTTCTGTATCAAAAGAGCTGTCTACCAAATATGCCAAGAGTGGACACCAATTGCATAATTACCCCGAATCTCCAATCAAGAATCGACAACCACCGATAACTTGACTGGACAACGATGATTAATTAAGTCGTCATACCGGTCATATGGGAGCCTTTCCTAAAATATTTAAAGTTATACTTTGATATTATAACCTTCAATAAAATTTTTAATAGTGCCAACAAAATCTAACAGATCGTTCTAAGTACTGTTTATGCAAAAGAGTTTTACTAATTTCCTACTATATAAGTTTTACTGAGTGCATGTGAACAAATCAATCAAAACTAACCATCGAATTTTCGTAATAAAAGAATAAACAAAATTATTATTTTTCTCTAAACTATGATATCCGACATACTGTCCAGTAAATATAAATGATTCATTAACTTAAATTAATCGAGTCCTGAAATTAATTGATAACTAAAGAAGAAGAAGAAGCTGAAATACTAAATATATAAAACAACGTATCTTGAAGGAGTAAATGGATAAAGCATATTTTAAACTATTTTAAAAACGCGACTTAGATAAGAAAGTAAGAAAGAGATTCAAAAAAAAAAAAAAAAAAAAAAAAAAAAAGAGTAAATTACAATTTTGGTCCCTGTGGTTTGCATGAAATTGCACTTTTGGTCATCGTTTTGTTTTTTCACGCTGATGGTCCCTGAACTACAATTTTGCTTACACTATTGGTCCCTTGGCCAGGTGAAAAGACCAATATACCCTTTTTAATTTTTTTTTCTTTTTTTCTTTTGATATATTATTATCTTTTGATATATTATTATTTTAAATCAATTACACTATTGTTCGTGTTCTTGAATTCCCGGCGAGGACCACCTCGTTCCATAGTCTCTTATTCACTTTCTCATTCCAGACTCGATCTCTCATGCCTCTAAAAGACAAACCCATCAACTGGAACACTACTCACTCGTTCGTCATCTCAAACCCACTACTATCTCTATTAGAAAAATGCAAATCAATGACCGCGTTCAGCGACGAGGAGCATCGATGTCACCGGAGATTGCTTGTCATGGGATCTCTGATCTGCTGTTGCACTCGACGTCGCAAAAGCTCTTGCCTACCTACTCCATGACTGCTGGTCTAGAGTCCTCCACCTTGACGTCAAGCCGGAGAACATCCTCCTCGACGAAAATCCCCGTGCCATTGTCTCCGACTTCGGATTATCTAAGCTAATGACACGAGATCAAAGCAGAGTTTGACAACATTACGAGGGACAAAAGGCTACTTGGCGCCGGAATGATTGCTTGATTCATTGAAATCTCTCATTCCCACACTCGGAATTAAGGTTTTCTGCATAATCTTCCATAGAGAAATTTCCGGCGAGTGTACCAGGGCTGTAGGCGGTGGTGTAATCGCAGAAGGGGAGAGATTTCTGGATGAATGTCTCAAAATTGGATTCACAGAACGTGAGAGACCACCGCAGAGTGCATGACTGTTATTTCCAAATAAGCTTGCTGTTCGTGGTAGGCCAAGTGGAAGAATCATTAATTGCAGTAATGCTTGTTTTTTTTTTTGTTTTAAGCAAGTTAGTTCTTCATTAGAGTTTTATATACCGACCTACCAATTATTTTGTGCTCGATTTGTTTTTTGAATGTTAATTACGAAGATAAAAATCACTTGGTTGTTTGAAACTCAACATGATGAAAAGGTGATCAAATTGCAGCTCCACTTGAATGAAAAAGAAAGCCTGGTAAATTCAACAAGGGTGGCCCATATGTGCAAATTTTCACAGTCATGGCATCCATCGTTAAAAAACATAAAATTGGACGATCTTTCTTTTCCGGTGTCAGCGAAGAAACAAAACAAAAAAAAAGACTACGAGAGACAATGTGAGCGAAGAAATGATTATCACTTCCGGCAAAATTACTTGACGATCTTTCTTTTCCAGTGTGAGAGAGAGAGGGTCCGGTGAGTGTGACGATGGCTACGAGGGAAGCGCAGGTGGAACTCGCCGGAGAAAACGCTTTGTGTGTCGTACTGTGTGTCATTCTCACCTCTCTCGCCGGAGAAAAGTTGGTGCAGCAGGTTGTCACCGGAAACGCTTTGTTTTGGTTTTTTATTTTTTTAATTAATTTAATAAAGTTTACATTAAAAGAAAATGAAAAAGAAATTATAAAAGGGCAGTTTGGTCATTTAACTTGGACCAGGGACCAAATTTGTAACAATTTTGCCACCACAGGGACTATCAGCGTGAAAATCCAAAAGGATGACCAAAAGTGCAATTTTAGGACAACCACAAGGACCAAAATCGTAATTTACTCAAAAAAATAATAATAATAATAATAATTGAGGGGTAAGCTATGCATGGTGACGAATGATTCCCAACCCAATGGGATGGACCACAATGACATAGATTGGGATACTAACGACATGGTTAAAAAATAGTTTATGTGCTTCTTTATATTGTTTTTGAAAAGCAAGTTCGATAAGCATATTATTGGATTTGTTATTTTGCTGGAAGTTTATTTTGTTGGATGTAACTTTTTGTTAGCAGTATTAGGCATATTAGTAAAACCCAATGGGATGGACCACAATGACTAGATTGGATACGAACGATGTGACGATATGGTTAAAAGAGAATATTTATTTGATGTTTTATATTGTTTTTCAAAACTAGAGGTGCACAAAAGCCGGTTTTTAACCGGTTCGGTTTTTAAAAAACTGGTTTTGGTCAAACCGGTTTCGGTTAAAACTTAACCTGTTTTGGCCGATTTTTTTTAAAATGAAATTGAGTTCTAGACAAGTGTTTTCGGTTTTAAACTGGTTCGATTCGGTTTGGCGTAAAACCCTATTAAAAAACGGGTTATTAGATATAGTGTTGATATATATATATATATATATATATATATATATATATATATATATATATATATATATATATATATATATATATATATATATATATATATATATATTGTTTATTTTTTGTACTGAATAAACTGTCTGAATTTGAAAAATGACTATTTTATCCTTATAAACTTGCCGAATAACAAATGAACAATATATAAACATGAAATTACTTATAATTCATTATATAAAATATAATTTTCATTGGAGAAATAAAGGTAATTTGAGAAAAAATAAATATAAAGTCATGAGTTAATGTTAATGACATCTATTTCATAACTTAACTCACTAAAACAATTTGTTAACATTATGTAAAAAAAACAATTATATATAGTTGAACCATTAAAATTTTTATGCATCAAGTCCATTGAATAAAAAAGAAACACCATATTAGTCATAGTGATAAACCCAATATGATGGGCCACAATCACTAGGTGTACAAAAGTCGGATAAATATGAAGTAATCGATTTCGACTGGAGTCGATAACCAACTCTTATAGGTTTTCCTTTCGAATATGGATATTTGGTCTAATTAGATACGTACAATCTAGATTTGTAAATATTCGGTATTGGATAATCCTTTATTTATCCGATTACGTTTTGAAAAGTAAAATTTAAATCAAACCAAATGCATAAATGCATTTTTGGTTTTAGAATATTAAATAAAATACATGATTTAAATTTGCAGTAAATTTTGAAATTAAGGTTCCTGCATCGTCAATACGTATACTATGATTTAGGTGGTGACACAAATAAAATCAAAAGTAACTTCAGGAATTAATCTTAAAATTTATTTTCATAACGGTAACCATGCTAAAAAGGACATTATATTATCACATTTTATATTGGATAAGTTTTCCATCATTAAAACTCTAACTTTTAATCTTAAATCTTTGCAAAACCTTAGTACGACATGTAGGACGTTATTAGTAATATGTGTAACACACCGGAATTATAATATCCATCTCAAAAACAGGTGTTACATGTGCTTTAAGTCAATTAATGGTAATAGTATTATTTGGAGCTTTATCAATTAAATGGTAATAGTATTATTTGGAGCTTTATCAAATGAAATTGAGAAAGCAATTATGATTCAAAAGGTATAATACATCATGTAATGTTTTATATGAATTTGGATCGGTATACGGATAAATAAACAATTTAAATATAATGGTTTATTTCATCATCGACCAAGATTGCAGGTGAAACTAATGCATCGTAATGACGAAATAGGAATTGACATTTCCATGCGGAACGGTCCAAACGTCATATGCCAAAAAAATATAATGATTACTGATTTCTAATATTTAATTTATATTATATTCAAAATATAACAGATGTAACTTCAAACTATCAACTAATTTACCAGCATATAATAAATTGTTGTGGAGAATATTATACAATTAATTTTATTTTGGTATGTTATCTATAAATTTAAATCAATAAAAATTGTCATATGTACTTTAACATTAGAACAATAAATAAATCCAACATGAAGATCTAAAATATTTTTATTGTTATTCTTTGTGTCCCTAGAAAGAGGAACAAATGGATATTTGGAAAAATACCATTTCCTAATTTTGGTTTTATTTCAAAGGTCGATCATATGATCTTTGAGAATCATCGGTAGTTGTCTAACCCAATCCCTTTGTAATCATGAAAATTGTATGTCATTTAGTGATCTATATGGCTTTACATGGCGAGTGATTGAAACTTTAGTTTGAACTAATTATTAATGTTTTACGAATCATGACTATTAATAAGATTTAGAGGGAGACATTTAATATAAATATATAAACCACTAAAACAATAATATCAAAAACCATGATAAGTTTTTTTAAGTACAATAATATCAAAAACCATGATAAGTTTTTTAAGTGGTATATATTTATATTAGTTAAGATGGAGACATCAAATTTATCTATATTTAATATGCTCATTCTTATACTTATGCTATCATAATCATCTGGATGACAATTCCAATAATTTGCTTCAAGAATCAAATAGATGAATTATCAACTGTCCATTTTATAGACAAGTAAAGACAGTTGGTAAATAAATTTTGATTTTTGCGCCTATATTCTCTAAGTCATACCAAACCTTCTATGAAACCAACTAGATTTACATCCACATGATATTAAAGTGCAACTTTTTTTTTTTACTAATAATGATAAATGGCATATTATTTTTACATTTCAGATTCAATAAAATAGATTTAGGCTCGGAACTTGAAATTACATGGCAAAACACATTTGGATATTTTTTATTTATTTTATAAAAATATGTATTATCATAGATAGACATGATTAGTTTGTTAATTGTATTACATATTTCATTTTCATGGAAGAAGAGAGAAAGAAGTATACCTCCATCTACAATATCAAATCACATACTAGAATTGTAACCAATTTACCCTACCATGGCGCCACTTGGTTCAATACTTACCACGACAAGTTCGTTTTCGCCGCTACCCCCCCCCCCCCCCCCCCCTCCGCCACAACCTTCCCCACCAACATCGGTTTGATGGTACCGTGCGAAACCCAGCACCCTTGAAACCTAACTACATTCGGATTATGTCGTATCCAATATCCAACAAAATGTACAAGTACTCGTTGAAACAAAGTTGACGTATTTGTCATGATTTAGGTTTTTTTAACTACTTGATCACAATTGTGAAGTCATGCATTACATAGATGACACTTGACCACAAGCAATTAGTCATCCCAACTATGGTTCATTGGCCAAAGTTCATACCCATGATTTACAATGGATCCACCACTACTCCTTTTCAGACACTCTTCTAGTTCAAATTCTCAAAAAGGAAACCACCCCTTAGAGGCATCAATTGGAGTCAAAAATATGTTTCACAACAAGAAATAGGCTCCTGCTCTCAAGCAAGAGTTTATTAAACTTAGACTCAAGTACACGCCCTTGCTTCAAGAATATTCTCAATAACTATGTGGTCTAAACAGACAACTTCGCGTTGTTGACATCAGAATTAATGAAAAACACATGATGATCCAATTGGTGCATGACTTGTTGATTGAATATATGCAATGGCTTTGTTATCAAGACTCCAGACAAGTTTGGATGTCCTTTAGTTCAACTGTGTCAATACTTCCTTTCAGTGGCACTTTGACAAGTTCTTCTTTTATGAGGTGTTAAAGGATATCAAGGCCATTTTGTTTAGTATATTAGCTTGTTTGTTTTTTGTGCGTGGTATTTATTGTATCACGAATGTTTTGAATTCGCCGACCAACTTTTTGACCACAATAACATTTTAATCCATACAACATAGTTGGCTTATAGACACCCTATAAAATTTTCCCTTAAGTTTCAAGGGATCCTTCTTGACATGCAGAACTCTAGTAGATGCTCTCCACATAATCAATCTTGCCTTAAAATAGTGAGTGACATCATCCTTAACACCTCCATCCTTATTAATCATAGACCCTAGGTACTTAAAGCTCTCCTTTGGTTGTATGACTTGCTCACCAATACACACTTCAACCCCTTCACCAGTTTACTCCCCACTAAAGTTGCGCCATGGATAATCATTTTTAAATGTGTTGATCTAAGCCTATTTTCTTCTAAAAAATATGTTTGGGTATCCAACCTAGCATTCAACTCGGTCTTAGTCTCCACAACCAAAAAATATCATCCATAATAACATACACTATGATACCTCGTTTATAATCAGGGCAAATATTCAAAGGATACGTGTTGAACCTTAATGGAGCCCAATTTCAATAGGGAAGCAGATTGCCTTTCCAACTTTAGCTCTGATATATGTAGCAGACTAACATTACGTATCATGAATAGCCCTAACATAACACCCTGAGACCATTCTAACTTACAAATTCATCTAAATCGTCTCCCTTGGAACAATGTCTTATTCATTTTTACATATACAAACACCATGTGTAGGTCCCTATATCTTTCTCAAAACTTATCTATAAGACATGTAAAGTGATTGATTACCTCGATCGTAGATCTCTCAATAGTTTATAGATACAAATGTATCATGTATTATCCTGGTCTCAAATACTCTCTCCCAAAGCTTCATTGTATGACTAAGTAGTTGAAGTATCTAAAACAAAAGCAATGTTTGAAGAATGATAATGCTTTGGCAATGTCATTGAAAGTCAAATAATGAACATTATATCGTTCAGTATCAAACCCTTCTAAATGATGATAGGCGTGGTCCAATCCAAGAGATTGTCGAAGCAGAGCATATTAGAGCCATTCCTCCTAGAATTATAGTGCATGAATTTAATAATGGATCCATTATGGATGCAAACCATAGGGGTGGGTGGTAAGCGGGTAAGGTGGTGCAGGGAGTAGGGACACAATATGTGGTGCATTTTAAGTACCCCCAGAAGAAATTGTGTTCCCACTAGAAATGCTGAGGGTCCACCAAGAATAGGATAATGATGCTTGTGTTTATGCTTTGATATAGTCTTAGTTGTTGAATACAAGTTGATAGTGAGAGAGAGGTGTCAGTAGCAATGGTGATATGGTGGCTGTGAGGTAAGGGCTTTTAATCAGTTAATTGTTTACTCATTGAAGTGGTTTTAGTCATGGTGTGTTGTAGTGGTTGTAGTCACTAAAGTGGTTTTAGTCAGATCCTGACATTTGCAGAAAATGTTATTTTTCCTTGGTAAATCGTCGGAAGTTCTGAGTAATACTAAACTTAAAATCAAAAAACATGTTTTTGTTTTTGTTTTTCTTGGAATCACCTTAGAATTTTCTAGGAAATTCAAATGCAAAATGTTTCCTTGAAAAAATAGGTAGGAAGGGAGGCGGATTTCTAAAAGTGCAAATTCCAAGGACCTTCTTTCTGGCAAGGTAGACCATTATGCAGTCGAAAGTGGAGGAAAGACTGTCCCAACAATTTCACTATTAACAACACGAAGGACATTTATTTGAATGGCTTGGAACCTATAATTAAGCGTTATCTTTATGGGGAGTTATATGTGCCTTTTAAGAAGCTTGGGACACCTTCGAAACTATTCTAAGATCCAATTTTTGACAACTAGGTTTGAATATCTAGGGATGGAAAAGAATCAAATTATATATGTTTTGAATGCGTAAGCTAGTGACATTGGTAATAAAGAGTTTCTTCTTCGAGAGCTAATGTCTCATGAGAAGCTTTCCAGTAAAACATTGAGGTATCTGGTAGAGTTATTTGAATATATGTAACACCCCAATTTCAAAAATTATAAAATTTCATTTATTACCAAGGTTCCAAAACATTTATTCCAAAAAGTAAAACTGTTCGACATATTTATTAAACCAACAGCGGAAACATTTGAAAATCATAACATAGTTCATTAAAATAAATCTCTTGTATGCGATGCGCTGTCGTCAGGCCTTGCCCTTCCCTTTGTCATTTGAAATACCTGAAATGTTATAAAATCAACGGGTAAGCTTAAAGCTTACTGAGTCCACAAATTACCATACATGCCCACATATTAAACAACTCGTCCTCAAGAACGACCCGACCCTACCCGCCATACAACAGCCACGGGCGTCCATCATACAACAGCTATGGACACGAGAAGGTTCTACCCATCATACAACAGCTATAGGTTCCGGTTATGGCCCAACCCATCATACAACAGCTATGGGACAAGGCAATAGTCCAACTCGCCATACAACAGCTACGAGGGGACACGTATCAGTACTGAGCCCAACAACAAATAACCACATATATAGAGCAAATCATATAACTGTAAATAACACACAAGATGCCTAACATGCAACATCATATAGTAAGGTGAGGATACTCACCTGATTCGAAACCGTGTAGATATTCTGTAATATCCCCACTTAGTTCGTCCTCACACCTAAATCCCACATACACAACATATTAAGCATTGACCAAACTCTTATAGACTTGCCTAAAGGTCAGACCCAACGTTTACCACCAAACCGGGTCAAAACCAAACCTTAGGGTCAAACAGTCGCTCGCCGCGGCGTGACTTCTCGCCCTACGCGCCGCGGCTACCATTGTACAATTACGAGGATTCAGCAGAGTCCGCGCCGCTGACATAGCCAGTCTGCGTCGCGGCTCGTAACATTCCAAAATGTTATTAGCGCTTAACAGTACATCAATCGGCTAGGGTTCCTTTCTACACCCTTCCTGGGATCAGAAACTACCATAAGGTCACTTCCTTACGGACATGCAAGTCCATGCATGTCCTTGGTCCAAACCCTAAGTGCTACAAATCGTCTAAAGCTACAAACCAACGGGTAACACCATATGACGGGATGAAAAGGAAAGTCAGAAGAGTAAATCTTCTTACCTTACTTCTGAAGGACGGAGTAATGCCCACGATCCGTCCCAAACCTTCTCCCGCGTTGGATCTCCTTCTTCTAATCTCCCAAAGCCTTCAAAGCCTCGAGACCAAAGAGTATCTGTCGAAACCAGACGCCTCTGCTCCAGAAAACTCCCAAAAACACGAACCCTAGGACTGGGTCCCTTTATATAGGTGTTTAAATCCGAATTAGGTTTTTTCACATTAGCGGAGCACCGTGCCGTGGATCCTTTAAGGCCGCGCCGCGCGTACAAAATCATTCGCGAATCCAGATCCCTCCCGAGCCACACCGCGGATCCGTCCGGGCCGCGCCTCGGCGGAACGGGTCTTACAATTCTCCCCCACTTAACTGGATTTCGTCCCCGAAATCCGCACCGGTAAACAATTCTGGATAATGCCTCCGCATTTCCTCCTCCGGTTCCCAAGTCCACTCTGACCCTTTACGATGCTGCCACTACACCTTAACTAATCCTATTGTTTTATGAGAAAATGACTAAAATAGCCTAATCCCTTAGGGGTTTTCCTCAAAATAGCCAAAAAATCGGACTATGCCACGAAATAACCAATGAAAACGCAGGTCGCAGCTTAGGGCTGCGTTTTCCTCCCGACGGCTGCGTTTTCCTCTCCCTCATCGCCGGCTGCGTTTTGCTCTCCTTCCCCTGCATTTTCCTCCCCTTCCCCTGCGTTTTCCTCCGTTTTCCTCCCACATTTTCTTGAGGTTCTTGGTGGCTGATGAGTTTAATTGTAATTTTTGTCCAACTTTGAACACTCGTCATTTGTTCATACGAACTCGGATTGAATTGAAGTTTTTTTTAACGTGAAGTGTATGAGTAGATGTGTTCACAAACATGATTAACAAAAATTTTTGATGTCGGTAAGTGTTCCTTTTGAACCTCTAAACAAGGTTGTCGGTAAAGTTTAATAATTATTTGTCTAACTTTGAACCCTCGTTGTTTGTTCATACGAACTCCGATTTAGTTGAATTTTTTTTTAACGTGAAGTGTAATACTAGATGTGTTCACAAACATGATTAACCAAATGATTTGATGTCGAAAAAATTTAATTTTTGAAGGTCTAAAGAAGGTTGTCGGTAACGTTTAATTATTTTTTGTCCAACTTTGAACGGTCGTAGTTTCTCCATACGAACTCCGATTTACTTGAAAATTTTTTTAACGTGAAGTGTATTAGTAGATGTGTTCACAAATATGATGAACCAAATTATTTGATGTCCGAAAGATTTACTTTTTGAAGGTCTAAAGAAGGTTGTCGGTAACGTTTAATTATTTTTTGTCCAACTTTGAACGGTCGTAGTTTCTCCATACGAACTCCGATTTACTTGAATTTTTTTAACGTGAAATGTATTAGTAGATGTGTTCACAAACATGATTAACCCAATTATTTGATGTCCGAAAGATTTACTTTTGAAGGTCTAAAAAAGGTTGTCGGTAACGTTTATATAGAAAGTGTAAATATTAATATTTAGTACTGATATTAAACAAAAACAAAGACAAATATTATAAAAGCATATCTTAATCAAGAGGTTACATGATAATAGAAACATACGCAATAGTTCTAATTACTATCACATAAATCTGGGAAATCAAGAGTATATTTTTTTCTCTGCAAGCACCCAATTGTTTTTCCTTTTTATTTCTTTGACCTTAATTTGCAGCTCCATCTCGCCCTGTTCAACAGTCTCCTTTTGTTTTTGCACCCAGATAGTTGCTTGTTTGATATCTTGTTGTGTCTTTTTGACCCATTTTATTTTTTTGACAACTTCTTCCTGCATTTCATCCAACTGTTTTTTTTGCTGCCTAATGGATTTGTTTTAAGATTCAATCTCCTCTTCTTTCTGTATAACTAGTTTTCTAAGGTCTTCAGGCATGAGCCAAGGTTTTCCTTGTCGGTCTGAGGATGAAGCAGACATATTTGAGCTACGATATTTTCGATGAGTGAAAATTGTTTGGTGTGAAGATTGTTAAGGTGAAATAAGGTACATATATAGGACATTTAGAATGGGTTGGTAGGTGGGAAATAATAATACAGGGGAGGGGGTTGATGTGACCATTAAATATAAAGATATATAGAGTACTGATATACATAAAGTGATACAAACAATAAGTACTGAGATACAAACAATAAACGACAAATGACTACTGAAACCCTAAATACCAACATTGAAATAGAAATAATTAATACCTACGAAATTCATACTTAAGAAAATATATTAGATAATACAAAATAATAAAACTAATCTTTAATTTGCCACTCAAGAAACTCATATGGATAGTTTTTTTCATATTAGCTACCCAAAACTTTTTTTCGGTAATTTCTTGACCAAGTGATAATACATTATCCATCTCTCGATCAATGTTTGCTTTGGTTGACTTAATCCATTTCTCAGCTTCTATTACTTCTTGTTTTTTTGAAGCTATCCAACTTTTTTTACCGTCAAGTAATCTCCGTTGACCCTCTAAGAATTTTGTATCTTCACTAATTGATTGAATTTGTTTGTCGACTTCAGAGGCGCTGTGAAGGAGAATTCTTTTCATTTCCTCTAGCATCCTATCATCAATAGTAGGTGGAATTGTTAATGTAGAAGGAGCCTTGCGTTTTTTCAATACCCGTGTTAACTTCTAAGATTGACCAGTCATGTTTACAAAAAATAAAAATTACTAAATTTGATTAATCGTGTAGATGTGATACTTGACATGAAAAAATTAATTTATATAGAGATTAGGGAAATCGCATGTCTTAGTTTGACTACGAAATAAGTGGGTTTGACTGCGAAATGCAGTGAAATGTCATGTCCATAGGGTACTCTACAGTGTCCTGTAATAGGGAGCAGTGTCTTGTCTTGTCAACGACATAATATGCATACGGAAAATGCAGCCCATCTAGAGGAATTCGCAGCCCATCTAGAGGAAAACGCAGCCCATGGGAGCCCGTATAGTGTCCATGCAGTGAAATGTCATGTCCATAGGGTACTCTATAGTGTCCTGTAATAAGGAGCAGTGTCTTGTCTTGTCAACGACATAATATGCATACGGAAAACGCAGCCCATCTAGAGGAATTCGCAGCCCATCTAGAGGAAAACGCAGCCCATGGGAGCCCGTATAGTGTCCATGCAGTGAAATGTCATGTCCATAGGGTACTCTATAGTGTCCTGTAATAGGGAGCAGTGTCTTGTCTTGTCAACGACATAATATGCATACGGAAAACGCAGCCCATCTAGAGGAATTCGCATCCCATCTAGAGGAAAACGCAGCCCATGGGAGCCCGTATAGTGTCCATGCAGTGAAATGTTATGTCCATAGGGTACTCTATAGTGTCCTGTAATAGGGAGCAGTGTCTTGTCTTGTCAACAACATAATATGTATACGGAAAACGCAGCCCATCTAGAGGAATTCGCAGCCCATCTAGAGGAAAACGCAGCCCATGGGAGCCCGTATAGTGTCCATGCAGTGAAATGTCATGTCCATAGGGTACTCTATAGTGTCCTGTAATAGGGAGCAGTGTATTGCCTTGTCAACATGAGTTTCTGCTAGTTTGACTACGAAATAAGTGGGTTACACTAACTAATACAATGAAAAGTCATGTCCATATGATAATCTATAGTTTTTAGCAAAAGGTAGAGTGTGTAGTCAACAGTAATCGAAATGAGTAGGATATAAATACGTGGATATATCCATACTTTGTAATCAATCAGTTTGTATTTCAATTATTATCCAAAATGAGTACATCAACCAAGCAACACAGACAAAGCTTTACCCGCCTTCCCCTCTTCTTCCATAACCTTCAAATTGCGAACCCACATACAATCACTAGCATAAAGCAAGATGCCCAGAAACGATTTGAATTTTGTTTTATGGCTGTAGGATTTGTCGTAAGTTGTTATTCTGATCATAATTTTAATCTAATGATCACACCTCTATACTACTAACATTTGTTGTAAACCTTGTTGTAGATGCATACATTCCTTTCTACCACCCTACCAGTCATTTTCCTGGAGTGCCTACCATTGAATGGACCATACGTCCATACAATGTACGTAGCGGTCTCGGTTGTGACAATTGTAAATTTAGTCAACGAAAGTCATCTGTAGTCAACCAAAGCGTATGTTAATCCTTATGTTGAAAAGTAATTTTTCCATAATTTTACGATGTATTATCAGATATTATAATACTACGTACGCTAATTCAAAACAATTATCGAGTAAACGCCAAAAATGCGGATAGGAAACTACTGTAGCATAAAAATTCGATAATCATACAATTATTATTTTGAGAATAATAATATTCATAAAACGAGGTATTCATAAATACGAACCTGTGGATATATAGAGCGTCGAAAACGGAGTTCGTATGTGGAAGTTACAACCATTAAACCGCTGTGAACGGATAAATGTACACAGGGTTTGGACTCAAAATACAAAATGTGGTGCCGTAAACATCAAATATGGAATAACAAATCATATATTATGAAGCGTAATACTATATAGTATTTAATTTCATAGCCAAATACAATTTTCGGTAAAACGCTGAAAATCGCGTAATCGGAAGAATACTGCGTTTAAACGCGTATTTCATCGTCTAACGAGTTATGATTCAATCTAAATAAATGCTTAGAAATGTTTTTATACATAATAATTATTTAGAACATTATTTCTTCAAAAGCTCATAAAATTACGCTAAAACGTTTTACGATTTTATAAAAACCACTTATTTTATATAAAAGAGTGATATTTTTATAAAAACAACCCACCCCACCCCACCCCCCCTACCCCACCCCACCCCCCCTACCCCACCCCATCGGCTGAACACATCACTCCCCAACACAATCTTCATGTCACTATTCAAGATCTAAGGTTATTGAAAAGGCTATGAATAAAAAATGTAATAAAATCAACTTTAAATCTTATAATTAGACAATATCTTTATCATGTCAAGAAATCACCCAACAAACACCCAACTCTCTCTTCCTCCTCTCTCTCATTCTCGGCTCACTCACCACCACTCCACCACCTCTCCACCACCCTCCACCACCACAAACCACCGCCGGCCACCACCTCTCACCACCACCGTTCTTCGTTTTCAAGTGTTTTTCAAATCTTTTTGGTAAGTTAGCTTCCTTTAGTGATTTTAAACCTTATTACACCATTTTTATCTTATTTACACACACTAACATCTACGTAAACCCGTTGGATAATAGCTTTGTCCAAGGGTCATTCGAGCTCCGAAGCTTAGATCTTGCATTCTACCGTAAATCCCGCAAGAACTATCTTGTTTCTAAGTAAAGCACGCATCAAGGGTGAGTTCGTACCCCTCATTTTCATCTTTTCTAAATATTTTGGGGGAGAATACAAGTTCACATGTTAAAAATAAGGATTTACACAAGTTTATATGTGTTTATATACTATAAATAATGATTTACACAAGTTTATAAAACTAGTAGTTGTGTAAAAACGTTTTTGAGATGAAATATGGTTAGATCTATGTAATATGAACATTATGATGTATTATGTTTGTGTAAAAGTTACAAAACTATAAATAAAATGTGTAAAAATACTAGATCTTTAATATAAACGTCATAAAAACGGAAACTAGTAAAAACTACGTTTTTTTTGTAACCGGAAACACTATTCTTTAACAAAAATGGTTATTACCAAGTTATTACACCATTTTTGTGAGAAATATCTTAAAAGATGTTATTTATAATGATCTAAATAAGTTATTTCGTTATTGTTCGTAAAAATATGATTATTACAACGGCATACTAAAAATATACTATTATAGGAATAGTATGTTTTTTTGTGACCGGAAATACGACTTTTCTAGTGATTTATAAAATGAACGTCAATTTGACGTGATAACGACTATTTAGACTTATAACGTCATAATAAACTTGGGAAATGATATTTTTACAAGAAAGTTGGTATTTTAAACAAAAATGACAATATTCAAAATAATGTGTATGAAAAATGACCATTTGGAAATATTACCATCATTTTGACAAAATGACAAGATTTAAAATGTTGTCATCACTTATGTAAGATGACTAAAACAAAATTCTTGCCATGACATGTTGATAAACTTTAAATCTATCTTATTAGTATATTTAGTGCCTTAGATGTAAGAAATTATACTCTTCAACTCATTGACATCTTTTAGGCTTAAATACGTTAACACAACGAAAACATTTATATAAATTATAATGGGTATAATTTATGAAACGAACGACAAAGATACGACAAAAATACTAAAGATAATTATATAAATATATAATTATTACATACTATATTTATCATGGACAATTTGATAATTACAAACGTAAAGGAGTTTTCAGTATATTTACATACTATAATTATCATGGACATTTTGATAATTACGAATACAAGGAGTTTTCACTACATTTACAAGCAAGGTTTTACACTATAATTATCATGAGTATATTTTGATAATTACAAATACAAAAGGGTTTTCATTTCAGTACGAACTAGGATAAAACATCGCGTTGGGTGGTTATGTGAGACATTTCTTCACAGTACTGAAAGATGTACGCACTAAGTCCTGGATTATAACCTTAATCATTCATGAGCGAGATAGTTGTGTATAGATCTATACAGGACTGACAATCCCGCACCTAAGCTGCTAGCTATAGCTAGACCGGCAGGTCTAGGGTGACAAATGTTTTAACATTACGACGCCTGAAGAACGTCGTGGCAGGCCTACATACTAGTCATAGCAAGGTTATAATAACTCACATGAACGACAACGAATATCCTTAGTTTGGGGAAAAACGTCTTCAAATGGTTTTATATAAATATAAAACTACATGTTGCTCTACACAAAATATAAGTAAGTTTTTTACTTATACATACGGGTTTTATGAGATTAAAACCACATTTTATCAAGATACAAATATAAGTACGGTTTTACTTATACATACGGGTTTTATGGGATTAAAACCATATTTTATCATGATACAAATATAAGTACGGTTTTACTTATACATACGAGTTTTATGGTATTAAAACTACATTCTAACAAGTTACAAATATAAGTATGGTTTTACTTATACATACAATTTTTATGAAATTAAAACTACATTTTATCAAGATATAAATAAAGGTATAATTTTACCTACGTAAAGGTCTCACGGAATTAGATGTACAATTAATCTACGAATAAACATGTGTTTACATAGTTTCGTACAAGAATAAGACTATGTAATACTATTTTCAAGTATAGAAACACGTATACATTTTCGGTCTTTGGGTTTTAAGACTACGACTCACTTATATGAAAATATTGAATTTTCTGGTTTCAAACACTATCTCTTTACAAGGAAAAAGGGACTAGGGATTTTCTCAATACAAAAATCTTATAAACTCACCAACGTAATGTTGACACTCTTTCAAATTACTTGTATTCTCAGGTAACAATTAGTCCGGTCCGACTAACCTTTTGGGATGGGACGCGAAGACGTCTCTTTTACTTATTTCGTTATCATACTGTAATTGGGTTGAAACAATACCGTTTGAACAATGCAACTTTCCAATTATAATGTATGATGGTTGTTATCTACTTATGTTTCAATGTATGCAATGGTTGTGATGCTTTGTCCCGTTCCGCCCTCAGACGATTCCGCCATCGTGGTTTGGGGGTGTGACAGATTGGTATCAGAGCATTGTTTATAGTGAACTAAGTATATCAATCCATTTAAGATATACAACTATAAATACAATGGGACTAAAACTCTCTAAAACTTTTCGTACAACTATACTTTTAAAATACAATGATATTTATATAAAAGTATACGCATACAAACAAAGATAGTATCACAATACAACAATTACAAGAATGTTAGAGTTTAAGTTGGACATTAGGTTTAGACTTAGTATAATATGTTATCAAACCACGGGGAAACGTAGCCTGATCAACTACGTTTGACTAGGGTTTGACCGACATATAACTAAGTGTGAGCATAATGGGCAACGGAGTAAAAACTCGAGAATCCTACAACACCTAGTAACCACGTCAACACTTAACATAAATACTTCGATAGTATTAGTTATTATTAAAAGACACTATTGACAATCCTAATGCGACACTAATATCAATATTATCTCGCTACCTCTTATTTGTCTGCGTACCTGAGTTACGACTAAGAAAAACAGCTCTAATGCCGACAAGGGCGACAACAAGAGCTTCGTGTTAAGAGACAGTTAAGTAGCTATGAGTATCACGACTTGAAAACCATTGGTGAGTATTCCCGATATGACTCACGAGAAGATACAGAAGTTTAACCCATAGCTGACCGATACATGAGACTTTCCTTTCTGTGCTACGGATTTAGCCTTAAGATCGTTTCCATCTTGAGCTTAAGACTTAAGTAGGTTATCCCTTGATTCTAAACCTCCCTCTTGGCAATGCTTACCTGACCACCTTTACTTCGTATATCATAATGCACAAACCCCTTCCACTATGTAAAAAAAAATTACTAAGTTTTAGTTCAAGGCCCTCAGAATACATGAGTGATATTCTCAAGTGTACCATCATATTATACTCTCCAAATTACTCACATGTTTCTAGAACAATCATCGACCTTACGCTGTTCGTTCCCAGATCAACTTCGCACTTCGTCGACACATGGAAATTCCTACAACTTTGAGTTATCTTTCGACTCGTATTGTTTCATACATTCGTTTGAGATCTTCTAACATCATTGGTATTCTTAGGGTGGGGGGAGTAGATCCCTCCCATCCCACTGAACCCACGCGCCACGTCAGCTTTTCTCTCTCCTCTCACTTCCATTTTCTCCATCTTTCACCAATCTTTCACCCATGGAACCAGTACCCACTGAACCCACGATGCCACATCATATTTTTAATATTAAAATTAGATAAATAATACCCAAAATAATATTATATATATATATATATATATATATATATATATATATATATATATATATATATATATATATATATATATATATATATATATATATATATATGTTACGTGTGTATATATATATATATATATATATATATATATATATATATATATATATATATATATATATATATATATATATATATATATATATATATATATGTTTGTGTGTGTATGTATATATATTTGCAGCGGTTTCAATGGCTTCACCAACCCAAACATGAACCCGCGACTGCCGAACCCGATGAACCCGAAGGAGGCGGGCCAGCGATACCGGAGGTACCGGCGGTACCGCAGCCTTCTTTTCTCGATCCCGCATGAACCCGCGTATTACTCCGTCTACCCTTATTGTTATCGAGAATTCAATCACCTTACGCCACACGTCAAACCTATAGCTTAACCGCTGACCCCATAAAAGGTACAAGACTGCATTCACACCATGAAGGGTTGTGCAAACAATTTGCCAAGTCCTCTATTTTGAAGAGAGAAAAGTTAAAAGTTACGATTCTTTATCCTCCAAAGGATTACCTTCCTAGAATCACTAAATTGAGAATGTACTCATTCTCGATGGTCAATACTTCTACACCTTCCTTCAAGGTAGCACCCTACCCTTGCAATTTCAAATGATTTTCTGACTCCTAAACTCATTTTTATTCCGACCCCTTGCAAATTGCGATTGGCTTGACTTAAACAGTTGGATAAATCATCAAAATAGAAATCAAAATAGTTTTATACGAGTCCCTCATCACGACTTAGGCCTTTATTATAAGGAATTTCTTCATTCTCTTACTACCTTGCTTGGTTACGACATAACTATCATCATTCGCTTGGGGTTGTACTCATTTTGATAACAGTGAAGTTACTTATCGTTCTAAAACCTTCCAACATCACCTAGATCATGTGGTTTAATCTATCATGATCTTTCACGGCCCCTGTTAGAGACAATGACTCCCTAAACATATTCTTTGAATATGGTTCTATTGTGGTGATAGTACTCGCAACAGAAATTGTGTTTCCAAAAATCCTGGATCGTTTCATAACTTGTTTGGTAGAAGACACCTGAATAATCCTTACATTTGAGACCTATCAAAACTTTGCTGCCTATCCTTAGTACGTACCTTTAGGAACTTCATCGAAATAGTATTCCGGGAACCTCCCAAAGTACAGCAAATGCCATCTTCCTCATAATAGTGCCTGCGGAGAGATGACCTACTATGACTGCAAGCAGAAGGGACATATAGCCCGTCCCTGCAAGATTCCGGCACTGGGAACCCATCAAGCTTCCAAATCGACTGTCAGACGTGCTTGTTTTGGGAATGACGAAACCGAGCACTTCAAGAGAGAATGCTCGAAGGCAAAGGGGTCCAGTCAGATGCGATCAAGGAAGGAAATCACTGACATACCAGAAGACTATGGCCTTCCTGATTTGTTTTCCAGAAGATCTTCCAGGGATACCCCCAACATGACAGGTCGAGTTCAGAATCGATTTGATCCCGGGAGCTGCTGCCTAGCAAAATCTCCATATAGACTAGCCCGAGCAGAGATGCAGGAGTCATTTAGCCAACTACACGAACTACTAGAAAGGGAATCCATTAGACTGAGCTTCTCGCCTTGTGGAGCACCGGTTTTATTTATGAAAAAGAAGGATGGATCCTTTGGAATGTGTATTAACTATAGAGAACCGAACAAGTTGACTATCAAGAACAGATACCCACTTCCCAAAATCGATGACCTGTTCGACCAGTTACAGGGATTCAATTACTTTTCAAAGATCGATTTGAAAGTTGGGTACCATCAACTTAGAGTTCAGGAGGAGGACATTCCAAGGACATCATTTAGGACTCAGTATGGCCACTGCGAAATTGGTCATGATAACTATTGAGTTGACCAATGCCCCGGCAGTGTTTCATGGACTGAATCCAGACACCAAAGTTCGGTGGCTTCAGGGAGTTGGTTCTGGAAAAGACTCGCAAGACAAAGTATACTGATGGCCAAACATGAAAGCAGAGATTGTTACTTATATAGGCAAGTGTTTGACTTGTCCCATGGTTAAGGTAGAATATCAAAAGCCCTCGGGTTTACTACAACAACCAAAAATACCCGAGTGGAAGTGGGAGAGAATAACCATGGACTTCATAACTAAGTTACCCAAGGCAACTGGTGAGCTGGACACCATATAGGTAATTGTCGATAGGTTAACCAAGTCCGCACACTTCCTACCAATAAAATAGACAGACAAAATGGAGAAACTGACAAGGACGTATATCGAATAGACTGTGCGATTCCATGATGCACCAATATCCATTATCTCATATAGAGATAGTCGATTTATGTCATGTTTTTGGCAATCATTGCAAAAGAGCTTGGGTACCAGGCTCAACATGAGTATAGCTTACCATCCACAAACCAACGGGAAAAGTGAAAGAACTATCCAAACGCTGGAAGACATGTTAAGAGCTGGCGTGATAGATTTCGGCAAGTCGTGGGACACCCACTTGCCGCTCATCGAACTTTCATACAACAATAGTTATCACACGAGCATTAAGGTTGCTCCATTTGAAGCTTTATATGAACGCAAGTACAGATCCCCTATGTGCTAGGCTAAGGTGAGTGATACTCAGTTAGCCAGAGGTCAAGTACCTAACAGCACTCACACCGGTCCTGAGATCATACGAGAGACGACAGAGAAAATCGATCAGATCCATGAACGATTGAAAGCATCTCGTGACCGATAAAAGAACTACTCGGATAAACGACGCAAGCCCTTGGAATTCCAGGTTGACGACCGCGTATTATTGAAGGTCTCACCCTAGAAAAGAATGTTATGCTTGAGAATCGTGGAAAACCAAATCCAAGGTACATCGGGCTATTCGAGATCCTTGCTAGGATCGACCTGGTAGCCTACAGACTCTAACTACCACAAGAACATCAACAATGTGTAACACCCGGTTTCTCATACAAAGTACACCCAAATATTTTCGAATATTATTTATTTAATTGGGTATATTTGTACTCAAACCAAGGATCAAGATGTTATCATTACAATAGTTACACAAAAGGTCCTTACAAAACATAATGACCAAGTGTTACAATTTTAATCTACTTCAGCTAAGGACAGGCTCTAAACTTGTCCATCATTCTCCATCATATGTCTTCCCCTATCACAGCTACAGATACCTGCAAAACAACATACAACTCAAGTGTAAGCTTATAAAAAGCTTAGTGAGTAATCTCAATCACATTCCACAATCTCTCTCAGTAAACTCTCTCATCATTCTCCTTTGCTAGCCTCATTAGCAATTATTCACTTCCTCTTACTCTGAAATCTGCAAACATGTTAGCTTTACAAACACCAGCTAATTAGTAGTAATATCAAATCAATAATAAGTATCACAACTGATACTACTCATAAACTCAATCTCTCACACACTCACATATACCCATTTCACAATCAATTATACCCAATTATAACACCCATCATGGATGTAGCAATCAAACTCAAAGACTCTTTAACTCACTACTACATCATATACTCTACTCTTATACTCAATATGAAATTCAACTCATCTCTTGTTATCCACCGATAACAGAACCACTCCGACTATAATTTATTTCAGTATCAATATAACACACACATATATATACTTATATATTACCTACAACAAGATATAACTGTTATTTCTCATAAGAACATAATCTCAATCGTATATTAAATCACACTCAAAATCTCATTTTCGTATGTTAAATCACATGTTTCTCAATTATAAACTTGGTTATCTCAACCAATTTAAAATCAATAGTAACCTGTAAATTCACAATTTAATCATAAGAATGAATTATAGTTACTCACTTGATATCGGTTTAGTATATGGAACCCCCAATTTACACGTACCGGGCTCCTGTTCGCTAGACTTGGTTATATCATCATAGTATAAATCAATTTTTCAACACCCACAATCATCTCAATAACATCTATCTCAAAGATGTATAAATCAAAAGAGGAAAAAGGAGTATAAACGGTAAATATCAACTCTATATTTACCGAAACCCCCAAATCCGCGATTCTACTCATTCAACCGTAGGAACTCGACAATAATCACACCAATAGCTCAAAAGACATCCACTAACAATCTACTAACAACGTATTTAACAAATTATAGCTAAATCACAAAAATTGAAGCTAGGGTTTCAAAACCCCAAAAACGAAGAAATCACTCACCTCGACAAATTCGAAAGCAAGACCACGTTTACGGGGTTAGATCCGCATCACTTTACACTTCCCTACGAATCTCCGACTTTAATTTGACTCAAAATCGCCTCCATAAGCTCTGAAAATCGATTTGGAATGTTTGTGGGTCGAGAAATGGTTTAAATGAGGGCAAAATCGAATTTATACCCGCACGAAACCCGACCCGGGCTGTCAAACCCGCCCCGGGTTTTGATCCGTAATTCACCGCCTCAGACCCAGCACAGCACGGTCCGGGTTTTGTGACCCGACCCGGGTTACTGCTGAACACGACCCGGGTTTTGTGACCCGACCCGGGTTTTGTTGATTTTCATTTTCCTTTGTTTCTTTTATCTCTTTTAGCATTCTACTTTTCTTTGATTAATTTTTAAACATCGTAACTCACATTTTAACTCATCTATGCTCGTTTATATCAAAAGTTAAAATAACTCTACCATAAATTAAAATTACGGTATTACAAGTTCTTACCCCCTTCAAAAGATTCCGTCCTCGGAATCTCTTAGATTAGGCATGGCTGATACAACCATTTCACCACCGTAATCATGCATCACGTATGATAATGACATTATCATCTCGTCATCTCACATGACATATATATATACTGTCACACGTTACTTACTCATAATATAGCTATAAAACTCAAGCTTTCTCGATTAACATTACAGTCACAAACTTCCCTACTCTACTTTTCTTTCTGCAAAATCTCTACGCCCACCATTATTCTCGTAATATGATCTCTATAACCACATTGGTTGTTACCATTTCACATGGACAACCACTCACTCTTTCAGGGCACTCCCTTGTTATAGCTTTGCCGATACGAAGGTATCTCACCTCACTCTTCAAGTGATACTCCAATCACTATCATCACTTACACACACCTATATCTATGGTTCACATCAAGCCATATTCTCAGCGTACCATACACTCTTTCTATAACACTAATCTCAATAACTATTTGAGATTCAACTTCCATTTCCAATCTCCTTAAATGGTTTACTCTAACTCAATAAAGAAAACGGTCTCACCGATTCCAAGCTCACATTCTCTCTTAATTTACTTCTCATATCGTAACATGTGAATAATTAATTTCTCATCAACATAGCTCGTAAATACTAGGATAAAAATCTAGAAATAACAAAATATTAGAAACTATCTCAAGTTTCACTCACGCCTCCTTTGAATTTGTTATTTAACTCTCGACACTTTAATCACACAAAATCCGTTTCAGTTGTCTCATCACCACAACCGACTTCAACTTCTCTGAAAACACATTCATCTCTGTTCCCTCCTCATCACACATATTAGGTTTTTACCCAATATACAACTAACAATCTCCCACCAATTAACTCCTTTTTATCTCAGTTCAACAGCATACCTCATGTTGTTTCTCACAATGCACTCGCTTATTATATCATCTCTTATGTGGACAATCCACATCACGTTCTCACTCAATCAATAATCATTAGATCCATATCAAACTCAATAATTTATTTTCAATTAATTCATCAACACAACCGCATATATTCCTTCTGACATACAATCAGTAAGGACTTTTCCTCTCGCCACTTCTCCGCCATTATCACCGCAATCTCTAATTCATCCGTATGACACCAATAGGTCATACGTATGGCTCACCGTAATCTCTATACACGACTCAAATAATAACATCTGTTACTGCAATCTCTATGGTGAGATCATATCTCATCACCCGGCTATCTCGTTAATCTTAAGAAATAATTCAAAATTATTATAACAAAATCTATTATTTATCGTCTCATACGAATACATAGTTTTGTCATCTTCACATCCACACATTTATTTCACTGGCAGTAATTGGTTTGATTGCTAAGGAACGAATCCTATCAATCACAACTACAATTACTTTCTTTCTCTTTTAACTCATATCTTCTCATTATATATTTATAAAACTGTATTTCGTTCAACATGTAAGAAATCTCACACATACTCAACACGACTACATGATAAATGCACATACTCACAATAACATTTTTCAATAGTATTACTCATTGTATTATCTCACAATACCTCTTTACTGTTATTCAGCCTCTGATTCGTCCTCTTCTAAACCCGTAGGTTTCAAGCCACACAAGCTTACTGCTACATTCATATCTATCCATACGCAAGGATAGTACATGTCTCATTACTCTGCATCATCATAATGTACATGCCTGTCTACACACAAGCACAACACTATAGCACCACTCTGGCTCAACTCTTGGTACCCCGTACCATCATTTGGTCTCATCATTCATAGTATCTTACAGTACCCCGTACTGTTCTCCAAATTCACTAATCAACACTATCTCATAGTGCTTCGTACCGTTCTCTGTTATCAGCACTCAACGCTGTGTTACGGTATCTCATACCGTCCTCTGATCAAATCATGGTACCTCGTACCATTTTTCTGATTTCAATCCATCTCCTCTTCTAATCTAGAAATTTTCCTTTACGGTGTCAAGCCATATAGACTCACCGCCACTCCTCCTTTCGTTTGAGTCACAAAGATCCTCACTGCTCTAACCACAAGATACTCGTCTTGTGGTTCTACAGAAATATGTGGTCTCAACCTCAGCTACTCAATATGTAGCCCCACGAAATATATGGTCTCAATCACATTTACTCAATATGTGACCCCACCAAGTATGTGGTCTCAATCACGTTTACTCAATATGTGACCCCACCAAGTATGTGGTCTCAATCACGTTTACTCAATATGTGACCCCACCAAGTATGTGGTCTCAATCACGTTTACTCAATATGTGACCCCACCAAGTATGTGGTCTCAATCACGTTTACTCAATATGTGGCCCCACAACATATGTGGTCTCAACCACGTTTACTCAATATGTGACCCCACCAAGTATGTGGTCTCAATCACGTTTACTCAATATGTGGCCCCACAACATATGTGGTCTCAACCACTTTTACTCGACAATTAACTCAATCTCTAGGCCAATAAGACCTATATGAACCACTCTAGGTTCTCTCAATTATAACCACAATGTACTATTTATGTAGTTACTCAAATGTCCTTTGACAACTCTGTCGCAAATATCTCATTATGTGACAACTCTAAACCACACAATTCAACTCTCAACATGTCAACTCATATTCGGTTATAGTGTGCAATCAACTACACACTCACCATCTTTCTCAACTCATACTCTTTTGGCTATCTCAGCCATTCATTTTGATCAATCATAAGTACTAGTCATGTGGCCCCACAATACATGTGGTCTCAACCACAAAGTACTCGTACATAGAAATCTCATCACATCTGTGAAACAACAAGCAATATATACGAAATATTATAATTAATACATTTTCTACCATGTATATACTCAATATACACACTTATCCATGGTTGCTAACTACTCTCCATGCAACCACTTATAATCTCAATTATACATAATCACAAAATACTCGTTATGCGATATGCAAATCTTACCTCAAGTGAACACGAGATTCTCATCTCGATATCGGTTACTACACTTTATAATAACAGTTTTCTAACACATGTAATTTCAACTGATCTTTTACGTGTCGACATGTTTTACACATATTCTATTACATGTATTATTAACAATTAAATACGCGCGACACGTTACAACTAACATGTTAAGTAAAGTTACTCACATACCTCATAGCAACAAAATCTCGTCTCTTCATTTGATGAAACTTGCACACTTCGACTCTCAACTCTTGAGTGTAATCGGCTACACTCACATATTTCAACTCTTAGTTCCTCATCAGTTGGAATTTCGCCTCAACCGGAATCTTTTCTCAATAACTATCTCATCTCATATTTCACTGATCTATCATTAGCAACTGAAATTCTCGTCTTCTCATTAGTTGATATCTCATATCAACCAAAATCTCGTCTCATCATCCATTATTGGTCCAATCAGCTGTGACCAATTTCTCAACTCATTCTTCATCTGACTCAATACTTGTATTCACACACAGAATATAACAAATAATAAATTAATATGATAGAAGAGTTATACTCAACTCATACTCTAACATCTGCAGCGGTATCTTTTCCAAGCATGTGATAGGGGCTCTCTCCTCCTTGGTTCAAGTCTAGGACTCTATACTCAAAGACCTAGTTCACTTAAACCATGCTCTGATACCAACTTGTAACACCCGGTTTCTCATACAAAGTACACCCAAATATTTTCGAATATTATTTATTTAATTGGGTATATTTGTACTCAAACCAAGGATCAAGATGTTATCATTACAATAGTTACACAAAAGGTCCTTACAAAACATAATGACCAAGTGTTACAATTTTAATCTACTTCAGCTAAGGACAGGCTCTAAACTTGTCCATCATTCTCCATCATATGTCTTCCCCTATCACAGCTACAGATACCTGCAAAACAACATACAACTCAAGTGTAAGCTTATAAAAAGCTTAGTGAGTAATCTCAATCACATTCCACAATCTCTCTCAGTAAACTCTCTCATCATTCTCCTTTGCTAGCCTCATTAGCAATTATTCACTTCCTCTTACTCTGAAATCTGCAAACATGTTAGCTTTACAAACACCAGCTAATTAGTAGTAATATCAAATCAATAATAAGTATCACAACTGATACTACTCATAAACTCAATCTCTCACACACTCACATATACCCATTTCACAATCAATTATACCCAATTATAACACCCATCATGGATGTAGCAATCAAACTCAAAGACTCTTTAACTCACTACTACATCATATACTCTACTCTTATACTCAATATGAAATTCAACTCATCTCTTGTTATCCACCGATAACAGAACCACTCCGACTATAATTTATTTCAGTATCAATATAACACACACATATATATACTTATATATTACCTACAACAAGATATAACTGTTATTTCTCATAAGAACATAATCTCAATCGTATATTAAATCACACTCAAAATCTCATTTTCGTATGTTAAATCACATGTTTCTCAATTATAAACTTGGTTATCTCAACCAATTTAAAATCAATAGTAACCTGTAAATTCACAATTTAATCATAAGAATGAATTATAGTTACTCACTTGATATCGGTTTAGTATATGGAACCCCCAATTTACACGTACCGGGCTCCTGTTCGCTAGACTTGGTTATATCATCATAGTATAAATCAATTTTTCAACACCCACAATCATCTCAATAACATCTATCTCAAAGATGTATAAATCAAAAGAGGAAAAAGGAGTATAAACGGTAAATATCAACTCTATATTTACCGAAACCCCCAAATCCGCGATTCTACTCATTCAACCGTAGGAACTCGACAATAATCACACCAATAGCTCAAAAGACATCCACTAACAATCTACTAACAACGTATTTAACAAATTATAGCTAAATCACAAAAATTGAAGCTAGGGTTTCAAAACCCCAAAAACGAAGAAATCACTCACCTCGACAAATTCGAAAGCAAGACCACGTTTACGGGGTTAGATCCGCATCACTTTACACTTCCCTACGAATCTCCGACTTTAATTTGACTCAAAATCGCCTCCATAAGCTCTGAAAATCGATTTGGAATGTTTGTGGGTCGAGAAATGGTTTAAATGAGGGCAAAATCGAATTTATACCCGCACGAAACCCGACCCGGGCTGTCAAACCCGCCCCGGGTTTTGATCCGTAATTCACCGCCTCAGACCCAGCACAGCACGGTCCGGGTTTTGTGACCCGACCCGGGTTACTGCTGAACACGACCCGGGTTTTGTGACCCGACCCGGGTTTTGTTGATTTTCATTTTCCTTTGTTTCTTTTATCTCTTTTAGCATTCTACTTTTCTTTGATTAATTTTTAAACATCGTAACTCACATTTTAACTCATCTATGCTCGTTTATATCAAAAGTTAAAATAACTCTACCATAAATTAAAATTACGGTATTACACAATGTACACCCCACTTTCCACGTGTCAAACCTGAAGACGTGTCTGTCCGATGAGACTCTCGTCATTTCGCTTGACGAGATTGGAGTAAACGAAAGTCTCCACTTCGTTGAAGAACCTGTGGAGATCATGGACAGAGAAATCAAAAGAACGAAACAAAGCCGCTTACCGATAGTGAAGGTCCGCTGGAGCGCCAAGCGTGGACCTGAATCTACTTGGGAACGTAAGGACCATATGAAACTGAAATACCCACATCTCTTCCCAAACCCTTGAGAATCTACTCAAGTGCGAAATTTCGGGACGAAATTCTTTCTAACGGGTAGATGATGTGACAATTGTAAATTTAGTCAACGAAAGTCATCTGTAGTCAACCAAAGCGTACGTTAATCCTTATGTTGAAAAGTAATTTTTCCATAATTTTACGATGTATTATCAGATATTATAATACTACGTACGCTAATTCAAAACAATTATCGAGTAAACGCCAAAAATGCGGATAGGAAACTACTGTAGCATAAAAATTCGATAATCATACAATTATTATTTTGAGAATAATAATATTCATAAAACGAGGTATTCATAAATACGAACCTGTGGATATATAGAGCGTCGAAAACGGAGTTCGTATGTGGAAGTTACAACCATTAAACCGCTGTGAACGGATAAATGTACACAGGGTTTGGACTCAAAATACAAAATGTGGTGCCGTAAACATCAAATATGGAATAACAAATCATATATTATGAAGCGTAATACTATATAGTATTTAATTTCATAGCCAAATACAATTTTCGGTAAAACGCTGAAAATCGCGTAATCGGAAGAATACTGCGTTTAAACGCGTATTTCATCGTCTAACGAGTTATGATTCAATCTAAATAAATGCTTAGAAATGTTTTTATACATAATAATTATTTAGAACATTATTTCTTCAAAAGCTCATAAAATTACGCTAAAACGTTTTACGATTTTATAAAAACCACTTATTTTATATAAAAGAGTGATATTTTTATAAAAACAACCCACCCCACCCCACCCCCCCTACCCCACCCCATCGGCTGAACACATCACTCCCCAACACAATCTTCATGTCACTATTCAAGATCTAAGGGTATTGAAAAGGCTATGAATAAAAAATGTAATAAAATCAACTTTAAATCTTATAATTAGACAATATCTTTATTATGTCAACAAATCACCCAACAAACACCCAACTCTCTCTTCCTCCTCTCTCTCATTCTCGGCTCACTCACCACCACTCCACCACCTCTCCACCACCCTCCACCACCACAAACCACCGCCGGCCACCACCTCTCACCACCACCGTTCTTCGTTTTCAAGTGTTTTTCAAATCTTTTTGGTAAGTTAGCTTCCTTTAGTGATTTTAAACCTTATTACACCACTTTTATCTTATTTACACACACTAACATCTACGTAAACCCGTTGGATAATAGCTTTGTCCAAGGGTCATTCGAGCTCCGAAGCTTAGATCTTGCATTCTACCGTAAATCCCGCAAGAACTATCTTGTTTCTAAGTAAAGCACGCATCAAGGGTGAGTTCGTACCCCTCATTTTCATCTTTTCTAAACATTTTGGGGGAGAATACAAGTTCACATGTTAAAAATAAGGATTTACACAAGTTTATATGTGTTTATATACTATAAATAATGATTTACACAAGTTTATAAAACTAGTAGTTGTGTAAAAACGTTTTTGAGATGAAATATGGTTAGATCTATGTAATATGAACATTATGATGTATTATGTTTGTGTAAAAGTTACAAAACTATAAATAAAATGTGTAAAAATACTAGATCTTTAATATAAACGTCATAAAAACGGAAACTAGTAAAAACTACGTTTTTTTGTAACCGGAAACACTATTCTTTAACAAAAATGGTTATTACCAAGTTATTAGACCATTTTTGTGAGAAATATCTTAAAAGATGTTATTTATAATCATCTAAATAAGTTATTTCGTTATTGTTCGTAAAAATATGATTATTACAACGGTATACTAAAAATATACTATTATAGGAATAGTATGTTTTTTTGTGACCGGAAATACGACTTTTCTAGTGATTTATAAAATGAACGTCAATTTGACGTGATAACGACTATTTAGACTTATAACGTCATAATAAACTTGGGAAATGATATTTTTACAAGAAAGTTGGTATTTTAAACAAAAATGACAATATTCAAAATAATGTGTATGAAAAATGACCATTTGGAAATATTACCATCATTTTGACAAAATGACAAGATTTAAAATGTTGTCATCACTTATGTAAGATGACTAAAACAAAATTCTTGCCATGACATGTTGATAAACTTTAAATCTATCTTATTAGTATATTTAGTGCCTTAGATGTAAGAAATTATACTCTTCAACTCATTGACATCTTTTAAGCTTAAATACGTTAACACAACGAAAACATTTATATAAATTATAATGGGTATAATTTATGAAACGAACGACAAAGATACGACAAAAATACTAAAGATAATTATATAAATATATAATTATTACATACTATAATTATCATGGACAATTTGATAATTACAAACGTAAAGGAGTTTTCAGTATATTTACATACTATAATTATCATGGACATTTTGATAATTACGAATACAAGGAGTTTTCACTACATTTACAAGCAATGTTTTACACTATAATTATCATGAGTATATTTTGATAATTACAAATACAAAAGGGTTTTCATTTCAGTACGAACTAGGATAAAACATCGCGTTGGGTGGTTATGTGAGACATTTCTTCACAGTACTGAAAGATGTACGCACTAAGTCCTGGATTATAACCTTAATCATTCATGAGCGAGATAGTTGTGTATAGATCTATACGGGACTGACAATCCCGCACCTAAGCTGGTAGCTATAGCTAGACCGGCAGGTCTGGGGTGACAAATGTCTTAACATTACGATGCCTGAAGAACGTCGTGGCAGACCTACATACTTTAGCAAGGTTATAATAACTCACATGAACGACAACGAATATCCTTAGTTTGGGGAAAAATGTCTTCAAATGGTTTTATATAAATATAAAACTACATGTTGCTCTACACAAAATATAAGTAAGGTTTTTACTTATACATACGGGTTTTATGGGATTAAAACCACATTTTATCAAGATATAAATATAAGTACGGTTTTACTTATACATACGGGTTTTATGGGATTAAAACCACATTTTATCAAGATACAAATATAAGTACGGTTTTACTTATACATACGAGTTTTATGGTATTAAAACTACATTCTAACAAGTTACAAATATAAGTATGGTTTTACTTATACATACAATTTTTATGAAATTAAAACTACATTTTATCAAGATATAAATAAAGGTACGATTTTACCTACGTAAATGTCTCACGGAATTAGATCTACAATTAATATACGAATAAACATGTGTTTACATGGTTTCGTACAAGAATAAGACTATGTAATACTATTTTCAAGTATAGAAACACGTATACATTTTCGGTCTTTGGGTTTTAAGACTACGACTCACTTATATGAAAATATTGGATTTTCTGGTTTCAAACACTATCTCTTTACAAGGAAAAAGGGACTATGGATTTTCTCAATACAAAAATCTTATGAACTCACCAACGTAATGTTGACACTCTTTCAAATTACTTGTATTCTCAGGTAACAATTAGTCCGGTCCGACCAACCTTTTGGGATGGGACGCGAAGACGTCTCTTTTACTTATTTCGTTATCATACTGTAATTGGGTTGAAACAATACCGTTTGAACAATGCAACTTTCCAATTATCAAGGTTGTAGAAGTCGCTAGGCGGTAGGCGGGCGGTCGACTGGGGCCTAGGACTAGTCGGTCTAGGCGAGGACTAGTCGGCGCCTAGGCAGGGAGTATTAATTGTAACAAAATTTATTTTTTTAAATTTAGATATTACTTATATCCCTAAAAAATGAATAAATAAGTATAAAAATTTGCAAATCAAAGTGTTTAAATATGTAAGTCATCAAACATCAGAATGTTTAGACTCATTAATGACATTTTTTTATCATTTTAATCATCGATAATTGTAACTTAGCCACCGATTATCATAATTAATGATATTTTCTAAATTTAAATTTTAAAAATTTGATTTTTTTGAGAATTTGATAATTTTTGAAAATTTTTAAAATTTGAAATTTTTTGAAAATTTTGAAATTTTGAAATTTGAAAAATTGAAAATTTTGCCGCCTAGACCTGCCCAAACCCGCCTAGGCCCGCCTAAACCCGATTTTGACCGCCGTTGACCAAATCCGCCTAGCTTTACCACCTACCACTAATCGTAGGCGGAACCCGACCGCCTAGCGCCTAGGCGGCCGCCTAGGCGGCCGCCTAGGCCGACTTTTACAACACTGCCAATTATAATGTATGATGGTTGTTATCTACTTATGTTTCAATGTATGCAATGGTTGTGATGCTATGTCCCGTTCCGCCCTCAGACGATTCCGCCATCGTGGTTTGGGGGTGTGACATCGGTAGATGGAAACCATCAACCTCTACCTATAGCAATCGGTCTTGGAATCTCAGAATCGTTAGATTCGTGGACATGGTTTCTTATGAGACTACATGAATGCATTAGAAATGCTAGAGAAGTTTCTTTCATTACCAAATTGTCCAATCACTTAGACGTCGCCCTATCTCAAGTGTTCCCACACTGTTAGCATGGATATTGTTACAAAAGTGTGTTTAAATATTTTGTTGATAGAATGCCAATCTTCCAAGAATGTCCACATATTTTCTGGCAGACTTGCAAGGCTTATGAATTACGTCAATTTGAACCGAACTTTGCTATACTTAGAGATGTTTTGGTCCAACACGGGGGCCAAGATATAATGACCTGGTTTGAAGGTATTTCTCAAGAAAAATGGGCACGGGTGATGTTCCCTAATTTTCGTTACAACATACTCTCCATAATAATGCCCGATGAGATTCGTTGGGTCTCTGCAGCTCAGCAAGATTTACCAATAATATCATTCCTTCGGTCTTTCGTTGACATGCTGCAGCGTATTTATGCTGATCGCGGTGCTATAGGAGGTTAATCGTTATTATTTAATTATATTTGTGTGTAAGATACTTTGACTTATGCTAATTTCCTAATGATTTGTTTCAGGCATGCTTCATCATGAACTCACCCCGTATGCAGAGAACATACTTTATAGACGAATGCACAAGTCTGAACCATGTGAAGTAACGAAATTATACAACACCGAGTTTTTTGTCCGTGACTTCACGAAAACATATCTTGTTAACCTGCGTGAACACACTTGTGATTGTGGAAAATTTAGGAGTTTTGGTATTCCACGTCGTCACGGCCTGGCTGCGTATCGAACCTATATGATGTTACAGGAGGATACGGCTGCATATAGAGCTGCATATCAAACGGAAGTGGTGCAGGCTGTACCCCCTCAAAGTGAATGGCATGTACCTGTCAACATGGTGGATCTTTTACCCCCTTTAGTTTTGTCTTAAATGTTTTACCCCCATTAGCTTTGTATTAGATATGTGACCTTTGTGTTAAAAGTATTTCGTTGTTTGATCAAATTATTGCGTTGTTGACTAAATGTTGGGTAACGTCATTTTGTATTAATTTATAATTATATAAATATTAAAATACTATTAAAAATGCAAAAATATATACCAAAATAACATAATATTCATTTTATTTTAAGGACCTAAAGGTCCTAAACCATGAAAACTTACGATCAATGTTTTCTTTTGATTTCTTTCTTTAAAGACATAAATAAAAGTTTACGAAAAAGGTTTTGGTGTTTCCTATTCAACACATGTATTATTTAGTTGGTCCGGGATTCAAGGTTTTGGTTAAGTTTACTTCATGATTGCAAAAGTATGTTTACCTGTTGGATCTTTGATCTCCACTTCGATTTTTCCATCGATTTTTCCATCGTTTGATCAAATTATTGCGTTGTTGACTAAATGTTAAGGACAACATAGAAATTGAAATTAGAGTCCAACGACGTTACACACATTAGGGAAACTACTAGATCGTTCAGTAAAGTCATATAAGGATTTACTTTACTACCATTACACAATTCATCACCGTTATATGGTAATTAGACTTTATAAACTAGTATGGCTACAAAAAGCATCCAACTGAGCACTAGGACGATCTTCAAATTTCGATTCTCGAGTTGAAGCCTTCTTAGTTCTCTATCTCTTTGAATTTTGGAAACAACATTGTCTTTATCGACCCACCCATTAAACCCACAGTTTAGCATCTGTATTAATGATATTACAGCAAAGGTTATCATATAGTACGATTATATTATAAAACATAGGTGGGTTCGATATTATAATATTACCTTGTTACTACAAGCATAGAACTGTCTTCCTGGGTTTCTGCTTGTATTCGACACACATATTAATGTAGGATAACCGCAACAACCACATGTTCTTGCCATTTGATATTTTGTTGATGGAACAAACTCAGATACAACATAAAGATACGTGTTAGAACATAAGAGCACACCTTTATATAGAGATGAAAAGTAGGAAAGATACACATACAAACAAACCACTCTACCTAGATCTACTTAATTGTCACATCAACTGTCTAGTATATAGACTGCGATTTGCTTTAATTGGAATAATATAATACATAATATTAATTACTAGGCCACAAATTTGGGAATTGCAACGGATACATTGTTTTTTCACGGTCGATAAAATCTCCCCTTATCCTACTAACATCCGCAATACGATTTTTTTTCTTTCACAAGCTTAGTAACTTCTTGTTCAGTTTCCTCAATCCAACGTTTAGCATTTTTTAGCTTCATAGACGTATCTTTAACCCAAATTTTCTTTTCCTTCAATTTCTCACAAAGGAGTTCTATACGGTCATATCTAGAATCCTTGTTTTTTCTAGGTCTCTTTTGTTTTCTTTTTCTGCGCGTTTCATCGTATCAAATATATCGTCAGACATTTTATCTGGTAGTGGATCATTCATAGAATATCCTGGATGACCTGGGCAGACATCGGGAAAAGGGTTAATATCTGAACAAATGTAACAATCCTCATCCTCACAATGCCAAGTAGCATCTTCAGAAGAACTCATAATGTAACTCCAGAAATGCTAACTAGCTTGTAACAGTATTTATAGCTCTATACAACATTGACTGCGTTTTCGTACAACTTTGACTACGTAGTCGTACAACTTTGACTGCGTATTCGTATAACTTTGACTGCGAAGTCGTACAACTTTGACTACGTATTCGTACAACTTTGACTGCGAAGTCGTACAACTTTGACTGCGAAGTCTGACATACGCAGCGGTCGTCATGCGGTCAAAAATAAAAGAAATACCTAACACACACTAGTATAGCGGTAGTCAGGGTCGATCCACAGGAGCTTCGTGGTTAAACTAGATGAGAGATTACCAACTAATAGTGTCACAGCTATAGTCGGAGGATCTGGTTTCTATTTTCCTATCACTAACAAATGAGACAATGTTCAAACACTCAAGCCAAGCTAAGCTATGTCCAAATATCCTAGTCACTTTCTGAAATCAGAAGTACATCTCTGAATCAGAAGCAATCAAAGGCATCCAAACTAGCAAAACCGAGCAAAGCATAAACTACCACTAGTTAAAGTCTTATTGAACAGTTACTAGCCAAGGTTTAATGCTTACCAAATAACCTAATTAGCTACTGATTTCAGCCAAGGAAAACAGTCCCAATGAGGTCCAAACACAATTCAAAAACACAATCAATCAAACAAACCGAACACATATACTCAAAACACCAAAAAGCTAAGATTAAAAGTAACCAAATGCTTTTCATTCACCAAAAGGAATTCCAAATACAAAATCAGTAACCAAATGCTTCTAAAACAGAAACCTAATCGCTCAAAGTTAGTGGTTGTCACTCCCAAAGACTTTAGCTACTAAACTACTTTCTATTAAAAAGGAAATTAAATCAAAAATCATAAAATACCAATTATGAGCTTGCTGAAATGGAATCCTGGAGTCAAAGATCTTCTAGGTCGATCTTACACCCTGTTCTTTGCTAGGGTTTTCGGCTGGAAATGCATCTATTTATAGTTGCAAATTTCCTGCAACCGCGCCGCGCAGAAGTGAAATCCGCGGCGCGTGTACTTATCTTTCCCCGTTTCTTCGGAATTTAAGTGTGTTCCACCGCCTTAAGCCCGCGTCGCGCAAATCTCAAATCCGCGGCGCGCGCACGACTTCTCTTGATTTTCCATTCTTTCCATACTTTTTCCTTTTGTACACCTTTAGTCCCTGTTTTTACTCTTTTTCTCCAGACAAGTCCTGGCACGAAAAGTGAGAATACCCAGACATATTTGATATAATTTTATCAAGAACAGAGCTCAACAACGCCTAAAATACTTGATATCACTAGGCGTTGTCAAACACCCCACACTTGTGCCTTGCTTGTCCCCAAGCAAGAGAGTTTTTTAACAGATTATAATAGAGAATCAAATAATTTTTGACTGCGTTTAGTTTCAAAGTTTATTGCTCTTTGAGTTAGAATGGAATAGTTCGTGAAAACATAATTGAGTTGTTCTTTGGAATTCATTGCTTTCTAAAGAACCCTTGATTACAAACTTTCTGTCCACAATGAAGTGTACTTACTCATTCAGATTCTAAAGGCCATTAAGGAATTGTCCATGACTTTCGATGTTGTCCGTGTAGCGAGCTTTCAGAAATATCATCCCAGACCAGACGATCTTAGGTGATAAGGTGCATAACGCCCACCCATTTTAGACCTACCGGCTCGAACAACAAAGGCCACAGATTGACTTTTCCTTCCTAAATTCCAATCCTAAAACAGCTCAATCTTCTAAACTCGTAAAACTCAACTTATTTGACTAACTAATAGCATGATCACAACTAAACAGTATTTCTTGAAAAATACTAATGCTATCACAATCACAAACTATTCATTTCAAAATTGCAATTTATTAAAAATTTTGAAAAAGTTTGCTAAAATTTTTTGAAAAATCGATCATTTCTACAAAAAATTTCAAAAATTCTCTTTCGACCGTCCACACCCCACACTTAAAACCGTACAACGTCCCCGTTGTACAAAAATTATTTCAAAGCAAGGGAGAAAGAGTTACCCCTTTTTGGACGATGGACTGCTTGGTGCTCAATATCACAGGTATAATGCGTACAAATGGATCCTTGAGTTCGTATTCTGGAGTTGTAGCGCTACAGTGAACACGCCGGTGGTCGAGACAAGTGGAGGGGTTACGGTGACCCCATACTTGTCTGAGACAACTCCCTCTCAGATTGGTATATCATGCATCCCTTAACAAATAAATTAAAAACATACATGACGGAAATAAAATATACAAATATACAAATAGAAGTGTATGTGTTGCGGATAACCGCGGCGCACAATTGGAGGATGCGCGTCGCGGTAATTTCGTGAGATTAAAACAGCGTCAAATGAGAAATGACCGCGTCGTGCTATATATGGATGCCGCGGCGCGGTAATTTCAGCAGATTATCCAAATTTCAAATCTCACAAGAACAATTCAACACACAAAAACCATTGTTTTATTATTGAAATCTAATGCCTGCAGGAGGCTTATTATCCTAACAATTTCCAAAAATGAACTGTGCAACTAATCCTATCAAAATGTAAATCCAAAAGAAAATGTAATAAAAATCAAGCCTAATTACATCCAACCCATCAGCTATGTGCTGTATCGTCGTACTCATCTTCTTCTTCTGGGTCTTCTTCCATAGGCTCCTCTTCATCCTCCATAATTGTCGGTTGGGGTCGTGGCGGAACACATTTATTTTTGGCCATCAATGCAATCATGCAGTCTGCCAGCCAGAGGAGTTGCTTTTGTGTATTTTCGGTTCGTTTATCCACCTCACGAGCTGCGTACGACTGGATTTGATGTTCCTGCTCGTATGTGTCCATTGCTTCCTTTAATGCTTTTACCTCGTCCGCCAGAAAGCGGGATTCCATAGTAGCGGGGGATAGACTGCGCGGTAAACCGTTAGCTGCTTTTGACCTTTTTCGAGAAGTCGTCGGCTTGGACCGAAGCGCCGGGAAGGGCATACGGTCAACAGACGGGATGCCATTGTCCACATATATCACCTCCCGCGAGGAGGTCATGGGCGGACAGAAGATAATAGGAGGGATAACCTCCAATCCATCAGTGGTGTACTCGGAGATGAGTCCGTATGACTCGGCTAATCTGGTGACAAAGTGGCCTCCACCAAATGCGGTCATCATCATCGGGGCATCCGTAATTTCCTTGAAGTAGTCAGCGATGAAGTAAGGAATGTTGCAGGTTTCCAACATTCGTGTCACTGACCACATCAGATGTAGCTCCCGAGACAACACTTTCTCTTCATCTGCACGTGGCCAAAGCATAGTGGTGATCAATCGATGCAACATGCGGTGAGATGGCAGATGCATGTAGCACTCCCGGACCGTGTTCTCGTGGTACCGGGTGGAAGCTATCGTGGCCCAATAATCAGCTGGGGAAAAAGAATCCCCCATGGTTCGGCTGGCATGCCTGTGAAACACCCTGAATGCTGGCGAGTCCGACTCCTCCTCGGTGTAGAGCCCGATGCGGTACCCAAATTCCCGCAAGGTACAACTACGGTCGTGATTTCCCAGACAAAATCTCACAGTCTCCTCGGTGTCCATCCCCTTCTGTTTGTGGTCAAAATAGTAGCTAGCAAGGAATTGGAGGTATACTTCACGGTAAACAGGTTCGTTCATGTTAGTTGCATTTTCTAACCCCCGGCAGGTGTACGTTAGTTCTCCATCTTCATAACCTTCTTGCATCAACCAGTCTTTCAGATGGTCCCAAATTCCCGACTCCTTAGCTATGTCCCAATTGACCCTGCGGCACGGCAGTACCCTTTTATTTTTGCACAGGCCCCGACAATTAAAGAAGCTAGCCGCGCGAACCCGGTCAATCTGTGTAGTAACAGAGTTCCAATCGATGGTTTCAGAGCTACCTGAAGAAGACATTGTGCCTGCAAAAATCACAAAATTCGACAATTACTGCACTGTTTTAACGTTCGTCGCGGCGCGCACACAACAACCCGCGACGTGCTAGATGAATATTCATATTCCGCGTCGCGGACTGCACATGGCACGGCGCGGCGAACGATTTCAGTCAATAATGTTTAGCAATTTGTCAATTTAGGTTCAATTTTTCTGTTCGAATACTTGGGTTTTATGGAATGTACTTCTTTAATCCTAATTCAACGATCAATTTCAACAATTGGGTACAACATTGCAATTTACAGGATCATCTAGTGAGTTTCAAGACTTCTAAAACTAAGAGAAGAAGAGTAGATGCTTACTTGAATTTCTTGCGAAGGAAAGATGAATGTAGACGTCGGGTTGATTGAGAATTTGAGACACAGTGAGGAGAATCGCAATTTACGTAATTTATTTAAATGTAATGGGGAAATTTGAATGTCTTTCAAAAGCTCTGTTTTCGTGATTATCTTTAATTTCAATTTAAGATAAGACCGCGGCGCGGGAAGCTTCTTTCCGCGTCGCGTATAAAATCTGATTTTAATGTAATCGTGAAAACTCAACACGCGCGGCGCGGAAAGAAGAGCCCGCGTCGCGGTATTATAAAATTACCAATATGACCCCACACTTGCCTTTTTCTCACCGTGATCAAAAAGAATGCAATGAAAAAATGTACAAATGGCGATCGGGTTGCCTCCCGACAAGCGCTAAGTTTAACGTCTTCAGCCAGACGTCTACTTACCTGCTTACGTAGTATACGTTGGCATTTCTGCTATGAACTCGACTGTCTCTACCTCTAATTTCTGGAATGTGCCTGTAGTAATGTATGGTTTGAGTCTATGGCCATTGACTTTAAATGGTTGCCCACCTTTTAAGTCCTGGATTTCGACTGCACCATAATCTGTAGTGCCGATTACTTTGTAAGGACCATTCCACTTGCTTCTCAGTTTCCTGGGGAACATCTTCAGTCTTGAGTTATACAGCCAAACTTTTTGCCCGACTTCAAAGACTTTCAGTCGTAGTTTTGCGTCATGATATCGCTTCATCTTTGATTTATAAGTGGCTGCATTCTCATATGCTTCATCTCGTAATTCTTCTAACTCAGACAACTGAAGTTTTCTTTCCTTCCCAGCAGCAGTGTAGTCCATGTTGACTTTCTTGACAGCCCATAAGGCACGATTGGCGATTTCCACAGGTAGATGACATCCTTTTCCATAGACCAACCGATATGGAGTAGTCCCGATTGGTGTTTTGTACGCAGTTCGATACGCCCACAGTGCGTCATCTAGCCTTAGCGACCAATCCTTTCTATCCGTCTTGACAGTCTTCTGAAGGATCTCTTTGATTTGCCTATTGGATACTTCGACTTGGCCACTGGTCTGTGGGTGATAAGGTGTTGCAATGCGATGATTCACCCCATAATGTTTCAGTAGCCTTCCGAATTTGAAGTTCTTGAAATGCGATCCTCCGTCACTTATGATTACCCTTGGGACTCCATGCCTGGTGAAGATATTTTTCTTCACAAATTTGCAAACCACGTGATGGTCATTTGTACGAGTTGCTTCGGCCTCAATCCATTTTGAGACATAATCTACTGCCACCAAAATGTAGACATATCCATGTGATGTGGGGAATGGACCCATAAAATCGATTCCCCAGACATCAAAGATGTCTACTACCAGGATCGGATTCAAGGGCATTTGATCCCTTTTCGATATATTCCCTAGTTGCTGGCAATTAATGCACTCCTTGGCAGTCCTATGCGAATCCCGAAAGATAGTCGGCCAGTATAGTCCAGCTTCAAGAACTTTGTACCCAGTTTTCCTTCCACTGAAATGTCCTCCACATGCTGATGCATGACAGAGATCCAACACTTCACCAATTTCGTTGTCTGGCACACATCGACGAATTATCTGGTCCTCTCCTACCTTAAAAAGGTCTGGATCGTCCCAAATGAATCTCTTTGCGTATGTGCGAAATTGCTTCTGCCTTTGTTTCGTCCAATGTTTTGGTATTGCTCCTGTGGCTAGAAAATTTACATAGTTTGCATACCATGGAGCTCCGTTAACCTCTAACAACTGCTCGTCAGGAAATGAGTCTTGAATTCCTGCTTCCAATCCTTCAGATGGTAATCTAGAAAGGTGATCTGCCACTACATTCTCAGCTCCCTTCTTGTCTTTGATGGCCACGTCGAATTCTTGCAACAGGAGTATCCACCTAATTAAGCGAGGTTTAGACTCCTTCTTTGTGATCAGATGTCGAACAGCACTGTGGTCAGTGTAGACCACTACCTTAGATCCCCAGATATAAGATCGAAATTTATCTAGAGCAAATACTACAGCAAGCAATTCTTTTTCAGTAGTCGTGTAATTTAATTGCGCTTCAGAAAAAGTTTTACTAGCATAACAGATAACAACATGTTTCCTGTCGACTTTTTGCCCTAGTACTGCACCAGCAGCATAATCGCTAGCATCACACATTATCTCAAAAGGTTGCGTCCAGTCGGGCAGCTTCAGAATGGGAGCCTCAACCAGTTTATTTTTGAGAATGTTGAATGCTTTTACACATTCTTCGTCAAAAATAAATGGTGCGTCCTTTAAAAGAAGACCATAGAGGGGCTTAGAGATGACACTAAAATCTTTAATGAATCTACGATAAAACCCTGCATGCCCCAAGAATGATCTAACCCCTTTTACTGATGTTGGAGGCGGCAATGTGGATATGACTTTAACTTTAGCGCGATTGACATCAAATCCTCTTTCAGAGACCACATGTCCCAAGACTATTCCTTCTCGTACCATAAAATGGCTTTTCTCCCAGGAAAGAACCAGGTTTGTTTCCACACATCTTTTCAGCACCTTTTCCAATTGATCTAAGCAAGTTTCAAATGTAGGTCCAAAAATTGAGAAATCATCCATGAAGATTTCTAAAGCTTCACCAATCATGTCAGAAAAGATTGCCATCATACATCGTTGAAATGTTGCAGGCGCATTACACAATCCAAATGGCATTCTGCGAAAGGCGAAAGTACCGTAAGGACAAGTGAACGTTGTCTTTGCCTGATCTTCTGGATGAATGGCGATTTGATTATACCCAGAATATCCATCCAAAAAACAGTAGTACTTTTGTCCTGCTAACTTCTCCACGATTTGATCGATAAAAGGTAATGGGAAATGATCCTTGGATGTGGCAGCATTAAGTTTCCGATAATCAATACATACTCGCCATCCGGTTACAGGTCTTGTGGATATCTTATCACCATCCTTTGTGTCCACTACAGTGATTCCTGACTTTTTTGGTACAGTTTGTGTTGGGCTAACCCATTCACTGTCAGAAATAGGGTAAATGATTCCTGCGTCCAACTATTTAAGAACCTCCTTTTTGATAACTTCTTTTAAATTAGGATTCAACCTTCTTTGCGTATCCCGGACAGGTTTAGCTCCTTCTTCTGTGATAATGCGATGCATGCACATAGCTGGACTAATTCCTTTTAAGTCCGCAATTGTCCAGCCAATAGCCTCCTTATGTTTGGACAATACTCTGAGCAATCCTGTCTCTTGTTCCGTTGTCAGGTTGGCTGCCACGATTACCGGTAAAGTATCTTTCTCTCCTAGAAAGGCATACTTTAAATGTTCTGGTAGAGGTTTTAGATCCAACTTTGGCGGTTCTTGTAAAGAGGGCTTTAATGTCTTTGGATTCTCTGCTGGTAACTTCTCTATATGTGCACATTCTTCAGATATGAATCCTTTCTCTTCTTTTTGTGTCTCTTTTCCTCCAACAATTGCTTCCTCCTGAGTTTCTATTTCCTCTTCCTTAAGTACCTCTGGAGTGTAATGCTGCATAAGCTCGTCTATAATGTCTACTTGATAGCATTCCTCTTCTTCCATGTTACTTCCTTTGGGATCAGCATTGAAAATGTTGATCTTAGCTTGTCGGTGTCCAAAAGATATTCCTATTTCTCTAGTACGACAAGCTATATTTGCATTAGCCGTGGCCAAAAACGGTCGCCCTAAAATAATTGTAGGCTGCTCTCCATTCATCGCTTGACGGGTATCTAAAACAAGAAAACCTGCTGGGTAGTAAAATTCTCCTACCCTGATGATAACATCGACTAACATGCCTCTGGGAACCTTGGTGGACTTGTCAGCCAACTGCAGAATCACGTCAGTAGATCTCATTGCGCCAAACTCATGCTTGTCAAATAACTGCCCAGGTAATATATTCACACTTGCACCTAAATCTAAAAGAGCCCTTTTGATATGCACATTGCCTAAATCTACTGAAATGAGAGGAACTCCTGGATCTTTCAACTTTGGAGGAAGCGCATCCATGAGGATGGAGCTTACATTCTCAGGTAAGCTAATCATCTTAGGCAAGTGGGACAGAATATGTTTCTTGTGTATACACATGTCCTTGAGAAATTTAGCATATGCGGGAACTTCCTTTATAAGTTTGACTAAAGGAATGTTAACTTTAATTTGGCTAAACAATTCCCACATGTCTTCAGCTTGTGGTCCCTTCTTTCCATATGGTCCTTTCTCCGGCTTTTCCAAATCTGTCGGAAAAGGAACTGTTCCACTTGACTCTCCTTTTTCCCATGTACTCGTCTGCTTCGTCTTCTGTACTTGTTCCTCTTTATTCTTTCTCTTCTTTCTTTCCAATTCTTCTTTTTCATCAAAGACTATTTCTATATCACTCTCATCACCATCTGCAACCGGAGCTGCAACCTTGTTGTCTACTTTCTTCCCACTCCTAAGTGTGATGACTTCATTAACTTGCATTTTTTGTGACTGCTCTTGCTCCCTCACTTGTGTTTCTTTCATTTTGACAAGTGATTCTCCTAATTTAGAAATTGCTTCCGAATTAGACTTCTCTACTTCTTGGAGTTGTACTAACAATCCAAAAATTTCTTGCAAACCAATGTTCGTACTTCCTGATAAAGATGGAGATTGCACCTGTTGCTGCCTTATAGGTGGTTGTCTCGATTCTCGTTGCTGATTACTTCGAAAAGGCCTTGGTGTGTTGTGAAATCGACCATATCCATGCACTTGACTTATTTCCTCATGAGTCATTGAGCACTCATTATGATTGTGTCCTACTTTTCCACATGTATTGCAGATACCCTGCCCATGCAACACGTATGCTCCTTTTTCCTGTTGAAATCTCTCGAGCATCTGATTGAACCTTTTTGTAACAGCAGTGAGCTCTTTTTGAATTTCAGCTTTCCATTTGTTCTCTGCTTCGACGTTTGCTACATATACAGTCTTATCCCTCATCGACCCACTGACTTTTGATCCTATACTTAGCTGCTCCAAAAATCTCCAGGCATCATCTGGCTCTTGCCACATGAATGTCCCGCTTGATGAGGCATTTATCATGACCTGGTGTGTTTCATTAACTCCTTCGAAAAATAATTTGACCAGCTGCCACTTAGGAACTTCATGATGTGGACAGGATCGCAACAGCTCTTTTAGTCTGTCAAATGCTTCATGAAAAGCCTCTCCAGGCTTTTGCTGGAAATCTTGTATCGCTCGTCTAATCTCCGTGGTTTTACTGACTGGATAGAATTCTTGCAAAAACTTCGCCTTGAGTTGTTCCCAACTAGTAATACTATTTGATGATAAGGATGTAAACCAATACTTGGCTTTATCCTTAAGGGTGAACGGAAACAATCTAAGCCTAAAAACATCTCTATCAGTATTCCTAGGAGTATTGGCGTTGGCAATTGCTAAGAATTCATATAAATGGTTATAAGGGTCGTCAGTCTCGTATCCCCTAAACTGAGTCAATATTCCTAATAACTGAGGTTTGATTTCTACTTGCGAGTCTATGTTATCAGGAATATAGATCGGCGACGAGTCATCATATTCCCTAGGTTGGAAATGTGATGCAACCGATTGCCGTCTCGGTTGTGCAAAATGTAAAGGTTGAGCGGGGTTACCGTAAGGATGATTATTGTACTCCCGCTGACTTGGTGGTGGATATTGTGGTGTTCTTCTGAGAGGTCCCCGACCTCGGTTCCATTGAGGTTGCGGTGCTGGTGGCACCCATCCTTCATCTTCCTCGTCATACACTTCCTCCGTCTCTGGATATTGGTATTGCGGTTGAGGCGGTGGTTGAAAGTGTATAGGTTGTGTTGTTTGGTATGTGGGTTGAGGTTTAAAGAGGGTTGGTTGTGGTTGAGATGTTGGTGTATGCTGTCTAAGAGCTGGGGTGCCATCTCGGGTCGGCTCTCCCCAAGACATAGCAGATGTAAAGGGATTGGTGGATTGTGGTTGAGAAGCGGGTGTAAATGGTGGAAGAGATGGCGGAGTGCATGATGGTATGGGTGCAGGGGCTGAAACTGCACCACCAGACACACTCGAACTTCCAAATTGGAATTCTGATAATGGGGGAATAGAAAACCTCCCTGTTGCCTCTCCTGACGGATCCTGAGCAACACTAACCGGACTACTGCTAACTTGACTATAATTCATGATGCTTAAACGCCTACGGGCACGGAGTTTGCGCGTAGTACGCTCAATTTCAGAATCAAACTGCAATGGGGATAATTGCTTTCCCCTGCGGGTACGCATGCACTAGTGCAACACGCCCACAAAAATCAAAAACCAAACTTACCCAAAATGAAATTTCAAAAAGCTAGAAACAGTTCCTACTACTCACCTAACCTAAGCTCACAGCTCCCCGGCAACGGGGCCAAAATTTGACATACGCAGCGGTCGTCATGCGGTCAAAAATAAAAGAAATACCTAACACACACTAGTATAGCGGTAGTCAGGGTCGATCCACAGAAGCTTCGTGGTTAGACTAGATGAGAGATTACCAACTAATAGTGTCACAGCTATAGTCGGAGGATCTGGTTTCTATTTTCCTATCACTAACAAATGAGACAATGTTCAAACACTCAAGCCAAGCTAAGCTATGTCCAAATATCCTAGTCACTTTCTGAAATCAGAAGTACATCTCTGAATCAGAAGCAATCAAAGGCATCCAAACTAGCAAAACCGAGCAAAGCATAAACTACCACTAGTTAAAGTCTTATTGAACAGTTACTAGCCAAGGTTTAATGCTTACCAAATAACCTAATTAGCTACTGATTTCAGCCAAGGAAAACAGTCCCAATAAGGTCCAAACACAATTCAAAAACACAATCAATCAAACAAACCGAACACATATACTCAAAACACCAAAAAGCTAAGATTAAAAGTAACCAAATGCTTTTCATTCACCAAAAGGTATTCCAAATACAAAATCAGTAACCAAATGCTTCTAAAACAGAAACCTAATCGCTCAAAGTCAGTGGTTGTCACTCCCAAAGACTTTAGCTACTAAACTACTTTCTATTCAAAAGGAAATTAAATCAAAAATCATAAAATACCAATTATGAGCTTGCTGAAATGGAATCCTGGAGTCAAAGAGCTTCTAGGTCGATCTTACACCCGGTTCTTTGCTAGGGTTTTCGGCTGGAAATGCATCTATTTATAGTTGCAAATTTCCCGCAACCGCGCCACGCAGAAGTGAAATCCGCGGCGCGCGTACTTATCTTTCCCCGTTTCTTCGGAATTTAAGTGTGTTCCACCGCCTTAAGCCCGCGTCGCGCAAATCTCAAATCCGCGGCGCGCGCACGACTTCTCTTGATTTTCCATTCTTTCCATACTTTTTCCTTTTGTACACCTTTAGTCCCTGTTTTTACTCTTTTTCTCCAGACAAGTCCTGGCACGAAAAGTGAGAATACCCAGACATATTTGATATAACTTTATCAAGAATAGAGCTCAACAACGCCTAAAATACTTGATATCACTAGGCGTTGTCAAAGTCGTACAAATTTGACTGCGTATTCGTACTACTTTGACTGCGTAGTCGTACAACTTTGACTGCGTATTCGTACAACTTTGACTGCGAAGTCGTACTACTTTGACTGCGTAGTCGTACAACTTTGACTGCGTATTCGTACAACTTTGACTGCGTAGTCGTACAACTTTGACTGCGTATTCGTACAACTTTGACTGCGAAGTCGTACTACTTTGACTGCGTAGTCGTACAACTTTGACTGCGTAGTCGTACAACTTTGACTGCGTATTCGTACAACTTTAACTGTGTAGTCGTACAACTTTGACTACGTATTGGTATAACTTTGACTGCGAGATTCGCTGTCATACAAACTATATAAATGAGTTCATCCCAGGAAAAATATAAGAATTACGGAGTGAAATTCAATCTAAACTATATTACACAATGAGTTCATCCCAGAAAAAATATTTTGTTCTAGTGTGTACCAGTGGGAATTGGTCCACAGTTGATGGACAAGCTACATACGTTAGCCCAAACCATAAGAATTACGGAGTGAAATTCAGTTCTAATATAAATTTTGATGATTTTGCTTTATTGGTAAAATCAAAGGCTGGTTTGGATGCTCAATCTAGTGTAAGATTATCAATTCAACATCCAGAATATAAATATGTTATGGACATAGTTGATGACAATGATATCTTGTATTTGATAGAAGTTATCGAAGGTGTAAACACCATCGTTCCTATTTACATTGTTGCAGATGATGATGAGATTCGAAGTAAAGCCCGGTTGAAAACATCACAAGAAAAGAGGTCCAGCGGATTTGGGAGAAACAATGTCCCATGTAATATTATGACCATCAACAATGTTCTAGAAACCGTCTTCTAAACAGGAATCCACTATGTGGAACCTGAAAATTTCAAGTACGTAGGAGATGCCGACATTGGTACTTCTGTAGATGATTTTGGCAGACAGAATATGATGAGTAATGAAGTGACGGCTGATCAAAAAGAGTACGATGAAGGTTGTGTCCTTCTAAATGATGATAATCTAGCACCAAATGGGGATCCCGTGGAAGGTGATTTACGTTTATCAGACTTGGAAGGAAGTGATGGTGACGAAGGAGTGACGGCTGATCAAAAAGACAATGAAGGAGTGTCGAATGATCATCAACACATTCGGTTAAGAAGCACATTGTTATACGGTATGCCACAGCCGCCGCCATGTCCTGTCCCATCAAAGATAAAAACCCCATCTTACAGCCACCACCCATCACAAAAGATTAGAGTTTTCCAAGCCTACAAAGACAAAGATGCTATGAAACTTGCACTTGGTGTAAAAAGTATAACCGAAGGCTTTCAATACAAAATTAGAAGATCAACAAAAACAAGGTATGAGGCTATTTGTTGTCAAGATAACTGTACTTGGAGCTTTACAGCTACATCAGAAAAAGGCGGTGACGGCTCATTCCACTGCACTAATATTGTTGACGAACACACGTGCTCGTCCTCACAACTCAACCCAAACCATCGCCAAGCAAACAAGAAAGTTTTGGGTCATCTGCTATCTGAGGTTATGGCTGCCAACCAAAGTAGGGTATATCGTGGCAATGACATAATGCGTGATATCAATTCAAAGTTCAGAATTGATATTCGTTACAAACAAGCATGGAGGGCAAAACAATATGCATTGTATTTGTTAAGGGGTGACCCAGCGGAATCCTTCACAAGACTCCTTGTATATTGCTACAACTTGCAAAAGCATAATCCTGGAACCGTAACTTCAATCAGAAAAGATGCTGACGATCGATTTCAATTCATATTTATTTCATTAGGCTGCTCTATAAGTTTCGTTTTACCTAATCAATTGCACAACCACTATACGAATGTAACCGTAGAATTAACAGAACATACTTTTTGTAGTTACATGCTTTCCGCAACTGGTGTAGACCTACATTGGTGGTAGACGCTGCCCACCTCAAGGGCGACTTCAAGGGCACCATGTTATTGGCAGTTGCGATGGATGGTAATAATCAAATATTACCGGTAGCATATGCAATATGCAAGAGCGAGTGCACAGAAACATGGTCTTGGTTCATGGAAAAATTGCACGATTGCGTTGGCGACATGGGATCTCTTAGTTTCATATCTGATAGGCATGCGGCAATAGCCGCAGCCATTGAAAACATTTTCCCGACCTCGCATCATGGAATTTGTGGTCATCATTTATATTCTAATGTAGTGACCAAGTTTGGATCCAAGAAAATAATTAACTCATTCTTTTGGGGGGCCTGTAAAGCATATACAGTCGAAGAATTTAATGATTGGATGCAAAGGATCCACGATTATAAGCCTGAATTGTATGCATACTTGGACAGGGCAGGTCCAGAAAAATGGGCTCGATCTAGATTTGAAGGCATGCGGTATAATCTTATGACATCCAACAACGCCGAGTCCATAAACGCACTATCCCGATATGCCAGAAAGATGCCAGTGCTGATGCTCATTGACTTTTTTCGAACAACAATGCAGCAATGGTATTTTGAACGCCGCAATCGTGGAGGTAAGAGTTACATCATTCATCATACAGTAATAACGTTGTCGTATTTACTTTGTATCCAAAATATTGACCAACTAACTTGAATTTTTTTTTAGCTGATATAAAAACAACACTAACTCCATGGGCGGAAGCAAAGATTCGTAAAAGAATGAGTAAAAGCAGCAACTGGATAGTCCATCCAATTTCAAATTCAAGATTCCAGGTTGTAGACTTCCTTAGGGATGGGATTGTTGATTTTGCAGAGTCAACATGTTCATGTCGTATGTGGCAACTGTCTGGCATACCTTGTGGCCATCTACTAAGAGTTTTAAACAGCTTAAACCATGGAGATTGTACTGGATGGGTGCACAATGCGTATCAGGTTGTGTTTTATAGAAAGACGTACGACTACATTATCAACCCTCTACCCGCCCCTTGTGATTGGGAGACACCGGACGATTTGATTTTTGTGAGACCCCCTGTGATGGACAGACGTCTACCTGGAAGACCAATAAATATGGATCGTATTCCGTCACAAGGTGAGGGTCCAATAATAAAAGAATGTTCTCGTTGCCATCAAAGGGGTCACACAAGAACTACATGTCCTGCGTTAGTTCCAACCCGTAAACCAGAAGGATCAAGCAAGCGTCGTGTTTCAAACAGTAAAGGGAAAACGACCATAAGAGGGGACTCTAGTATCATGTCACAGAGTGAAGCAGTTTATCCTACCGTGGATTTGAGCTAAATGGGGGTTGAATTATGTTTACTATTACGTTATTTGTAGGTTGTAAAACCAGTTTCATGGAATCATCTTTGATTTCTACTCTATAGAATGAAAACTTATACTTCCTTTTACGTAATTATTATAACTATATAATTAATAATAGTCATTTGTCAGACGACTGCATAAATTAGTGGCGATATTAAACAGTTGAAACGACAACTCAAGCTTTAATGCAACACACTATTCTATGTACTATAATGAGTTATCATCAATAGTGACAGCCCTATCTAAAAGAAACTGGCAAGATGGAATAGTTGAAACGACAACTCATCATGTCATACAACGTACTACCCTATATATAGACTAACTTCACACCGATTTCATTCATTCAGTAACTCGTATTGATCAATGGATCACCAAAGGGTTCCTCAAGCAGAGTTGTAAGCTATCATAATTATTTTACTTTGTTAAATTCATTAAATGTTCTAACATGTGAAAATGGTTTTCACTGAACTGTTTTTCTATTTTTATATCAGGATACAACCGTCGATAATGTCTTACATAATGAGTTGACAGATCTCGACGAACGTATAAATAGATTGGTTGACACTCACATGTTATTGATGACCAGGGCTTTTCGCCATGTCCAAGATCAATTGGAGGAATTTGATTACCAAATAACACGTATGATACCAGATGAGCGTATAAAGGTAGCGCATTATAATTTTCAAATGCTTGTGATCCAAATGCCTGTAGATATTCAACGTTTTATCTCAACAATGTCAACAATCAATCAATTATCTGGGCCTCAATCTACTTTACAAGACCGAAGTGAAATTCTCCGTAATGCAGTTTGTCTCATTCAAGAGTACACCAGTCTGTTTGAATGTCACAAAGACACTGCCCGCTTGCACCTATCTCAAATTCTTCCGTAAAACCTTTGTTTATGTTTATGGTATCGTCGTATTTTATATGTATTTTTAGTTTTTATGAACGTTAGCAAATGACGGATGTCAGCTACTTTCTATGACTTTGTATTGTTTATTTCGTGTGTAATGAAGATTTCTATCTAAAACGTTTTGTAGATGCAAGTTTTTTGAAACTTATAACGACATAAATACTCTAAATTATAACATTGAAATAAATTGTCTACAAATTATTTTCACATACACCGTCTAATAATAACTTGAACGGGAACCCCAAAAAATACGACCCATACGTTCACGAAACACCCTAGCTGCGTAATCTGTGGGCATATTGTTGGATTAGGTGTCTAAGCCATGACTTTACAACTATATTTATCTTATTGATTGAAGCAAAGTCCATTTGGGTTGCCCTCATAGCTGGAGGTCAGGATAGAGTTCAGTAGAGTAAAAGGTTGATTTATTGATTGTGTAATAAATCAATAGAATTAATTAAATGGTTTATTAATATATTTAAGTGTTAATATATTAATTAGAAACTATAATAATTAATTGAGATTTAATCAAGAATTAATTGGATTTAATTTAGTGATTAAATTAATTAATTAAAAGTGCAGGGACTGGTTTTGTAATTATTCAATAGTTGAATAAAAGGCTGGCCAGTGGATAGGGGTTAAAGGTGGCGAGATTTGTGGTGTCACCACAAGGATCTCGAAACCCTAATTAGGGTTAAGGAAAGCCTTGTCCAAATGGTCAGCAGGCTTGCCCATTTGGAGGCTCCTTAGGGTTTCAGCTGTAACCCTTGGAGGCTATAAAAGGAGGCACCTGGCCACCCTAAAACCTGCGCCATTTACATCAAGATAAACTCTGCTGAACTGTCTTCTCCATTGCTGTGGGTATGACTTGCATCTGAGGCAGGACACTTGTGCTGCTAGCTTCAAGAACAAGATTCAAAGGTTGGTAATTCTTGTTTTAATCTTTAGAATTTATTGTTGGCCTTTAGGTTATAGTTTATTATCTTCATAGAAGAAAACATAGATCTTTCTAGGGTTGCATGTGAACCATAGGATTATTTGTGTTCATTGTTTGCTAGAAAACCCTTCAGTGGTATCAGAGCGTAGGCTGTTTTCTTGTGATTGATATAAACTGCATAAATTGTTTGTGTCATGAGTGTTTTTGCGAAAAACACTCCTTGGAATGGTTTTTGGTCGAAATCTAGGCTAGGGTTTCCTAACCCTAGCCGCCACCCTTTGTTTCCCCTTTGATTTGCTTGCCTTGTTTAGTTGGTTGTTATTTTTGGTAGTTTACTAAATTGAATAACTGGAACCCTAATTGCCTTGCATGCAAATTTCGACCAACTAGGGTTATTAGATAGAAAATTAATTTGATTAATTTATAATATCTATCTTAGATTTAATTAATTTAATTAATTGTTAATTAAAAGATAAATTAAATCAGCTCAAAGGATTAATTTAAAATTTTCGAAAAATTAGAATAAATTAGCGAAAATTCTGAATAAATTAATTCTAAAATATTTTAATAAGATTAAAATATATCTTATATATTTATGATTAAAAGTTAATTATTTATATATAAGAAAATTGGTTAGTCTTACCGCAAGTAGGCCTCATTCACAAAACTGTCCTATAAAGAGGGTATAAGGCGACTGACTATAAAATGTTAGTCTAATGGGTATCCACTCTTACCCACCGCTCTCCTGGCCAGTCGAGTGTCGTTAGCCGAACGGGTTTGATAGAACCGTTAAGCCTCTTAAAAGTATAATGCTATAATTGAAAGTACTAGAACCTTGAACAAAACCCAATCTAGTTACTTTAGGATAAAAAATGTGAATTTGATGCTAACCCATGAAATTGCACATTGCACTTTATGAAACGTTGGTGGAGCGTGTGTGGGTTACCGGCACACCAATGGGGGTTCATAAAGAGTGGCAATGGGTTTCTCGGGTGTTATCATTGTTGATGGAGCGTGTGTGGTTAACCGGCACATCAATTTGAGATGATAATGGACCCCGAGAGTACCAAGCTAATTTGCATGGTTATTCACACCCGGTTTGTGATCCTCGGCATCCCAGTCACAAACGGTGGGGCATATCCGAGATTAAACATGCCATTGAATAGTTCAATGAGTCTCAGAGATCTAGGAATTTCATAAGACTGAAATTGATAAAAGTTATCTACCTTAATGACCACTGTGTTGTGACTACGGCATCCCTCTTCACAGCATAGTTGGGGTATTTTGGGTCCTAGCCTTGTTAAATAATAAATTGGGTAATTATTTAAAAGGATTAATTAAACGAATAAATTCAAATTTTATATATGTCTGAAGAAAGTGTCTTTCTCCTTCTTCTCCTCCTTCACCCATTTCTGAGAGCTTCAGAAAGCACCTATTTAGTATGGTAAGGCTGACTGGCCTGAACTATGTGATACGGTTTTGCAATTAGAGAATAGTTCTTAGTTTTGCTGGGGAACCATATCAAACTGAGTGTCCGCTCCCAAACATGGCATCACACCACAGCTTGTGAGCATGACTCCTTGACTATTGAATCCAAGGAAGTTCGTTGCCTTATGCTATTAATCATTAACCCCGAGTTCCGCAGGGATTTAGAATTCCAGGGGTCTGATAAGTTAGCACAGCTAGTTGAGGAAAGGTTCCGAGAACTGGTTGAAAAAGGAGAACGAACTAGGATCTTCAAAGAGCTTGAAGATGCAAGCTAGAAGGAAGTAGCACCAGTTTGCGTGTTCCCGAGATTGAGGGATACATAGGCGAACAGTATAAAACTGGTTTCCCTTTGGGATCGGGAGTTAAGCATTAGCTCAACTCGCTGATCTGTTCGTCCAGATGAACAGAAAGGGTAACCGGATAAGACAATCGTGGAAGTGCATTCAATGTCGACTCTATATGAATCGTTCATGGAGAAGCATAGTTCCATTAATTCAGCTGCTTCAGGATTGAGTCCAGTATTAAGGTGCATCAAGAAATGATCCAGATCGTCTGGACCGATTGTTCGATGTTTCAAACTGGGAATCCATAAGGTGGGACACAGTCACAGAAAGATTGGAAAAATGCTCTAAAGCCAAACTGTTTGGCAGACTCAGTAATATCTTAAAACTCAGAATACCTGATCCTCATTTCCTTGATACAGGATGTGTTTCTCACATTTGCTCTGTATGCACGGACTCTGTAGGATGCGGGATGTTGTCGCACAGGAGCATATTCAGATTAGATATGGAGCTCGTGCATTTTTGGAGTTAAGCTAGATATCTGTTCTTGTTATTGGTTTATAGATACATTTAACATAGATTCGCATTGTACATTGTTCTGAGGATAATTCTGGTTTAATGAAATTTTTTCTTAAAAATGGTTGTTTTAATTGTCCTCGAAATGTTGTGTGAATGTGTTGATGACGTAAATGGTAATAACTTGAATGTTGAAACATCCAATGGGATTGGACTTATATATTGTGTTCTTTATGATTGTTAAAGTGAATTTTATGAGAATCACTTCAACCAAAGGTCCAGTTGGACAGGACTTTGGAATCATTTGACTTAAAGTCACGTGATGAATTGAGTGCTTAATAAAATTAATTGTGGCAAGAAAGGAATCGCCCAAAGATCCAATGGATAGGATTTTGGAATCAGCTGACTTGGAGTCAGGTGATGATTGTATGTCTTGAACAATATTAACAAAGTCATAAAGTTACATAGAGATGTAAAGGTATTAAGATTTTGAGCAACAAACACATAAGTTACTGTGTATTGCTCGAATATTTGAACAGAACACGATTAGTTATGCTTCATGATATTTGCCAAATGGTTTGACAAATATGGCTTCGCTTATCGGAATAAGCGATTGATTGGAACCTTGAAGTGTTCAAAGATTTCAAAGGAAGCATAAAATCAACAGAACCTGAGTAACAACATAGACTGAGAAAATGTTTCACAGTTTATCCTCTTCCAAGAACACTAATGGTTATAATGTGTCTAAGGGAAGATGATGGAGCATTGATCGAAATAGTTTTGATCCTCGGTGTATAAGATACACTGGATACATTTCCGACTAATTTTTCAATGAATTGAACATTCAACCAGTCAGACCGCAGAAGCCATATTCCGACCACATCTTAGACTAAGTAGGTTATGTCGACACTGTCTGAAATGTAAAGCTGGGATCATCCCACTAGTACATAGAAAGTCCAGGGTCATGTAGCATTCGTCTGAATCTCATGACAAGCCTGAAACTGATCAGCAATGTCGTTTTTCATTGGCCACTCCAGTTATCCTTTGAAAGAAGAGTACTTTTAGAAAGAACTCAAGTTCTAAGGAAACAGTGGGAGTAAGAATAATTCTGAACGAGTTCAGGAATTAGCCAAGTGAAACAACCTTTAGTCACCACTGGGACTTGACCAGGAATTAGATTCCTGTTAAACCTGACATACCCTCTCTTCGCTTGACCAGTAGTTGTTGTCACCATCATAAGGAGTTATGATCCGGGTGATATACCGAGTAGTGGTAAAACACTAAAGATGGTACGGATAAGTAATCCGACTGCTAGAAGCATTGGTGAGCCCAGTTGCTGCCAAATAAGAGAACCTTACCGCGAGACACAGTCTATGTGACAGTTTGATTGATCTTTACAACTGGTCTAGGAACCAGTGGGAGTAATTGAATCATCAAAAGAAGGGAACATAGAAATGTACTTACAGAACATCTGGTTGAATGAGTCATCACTTGGAGTCAAGCAACTGATTCTGAGAGAAGCACTCTCAATAGAAGATGTAATCCGAGAGGATTCTGCGTGGCATAGTGTGAGTCGTTAGTGGAGCGTGTGTGGTTTACCGGCACACTAATATGGACTCACATAGAGCATGCCATTACGAAAGGTACATGGCCCCGAGATTCGTCCCATGGGCATCTCGCAAGAAAGGATATTCGGATTCTCAAAATAGGCCAAAAGGTTTGGATTTTGTGAATAGCCTGAAAGATTTCCTTTAATATGTCGGAAAGGTTTGGATTTCGGTTTCGCAAAATGTGCCATAAGTTTTGGATTTTGTGAATAGTCCGAAAGAGTCATATAACGGTGTCAAAGCCAGTGGGAGTATCGTTGTTATCTGCTATCATTGTATGAGGGTTACATACTGGTTCTAGGAAACGTCTCTTATCATTACAAAGTGTAATGACTTGGTGTTAAGAAACGGTTCGCTATGAAAGACTTTAAGAGATACAACATACTCAGGTGGTTGTGAACATCTATTAGATAGATCAGAATTCTGCCAATATGATCTTGATGAGATTCAAGATGCATAACCCCAGGAATGGAGTTTCCTGTCATTGCAAAGTGTAATGAATTGGCATGAAGGAAACAAAGAAGGTGCAGCATGCTCACGTAGTTCATAGACATCTATCAGATAGATGAGACTGACAGTATTGACTTAGCCGTTGAGAATATGATCTTGATGGGATTCAAGATGCATAAGAAAGAGTCACCGAAAGGAAATGGTTTCCGGAAATCATGACACAAGGATTATTGGTAATCTTAGGATTCCGAAAGGGCTTGGAATAAGATTACATCAGGTTCCTCGAGCCTCTTGGACAAATCAGAAGTGTTATGAACATATCCTGATGACTTAATGCTTAGAGCATTGTATGTTGGATTCAGGATATTGCCTGGCTGAAAATACTGAATGGATTTTTGAACAGACGTGAGAAATCATTGGGAAATGATTAGGGTGATTGATTTGAAAGGTTTTTCAAATCGGTAATTGTTTACACCAAAACGTGGTGCTATAGGACTTCATGGTTAAAGAATTTCGTTGGTTTCTGATGGAGGGCGTGTGGTTCACCGGCACATCATGACACCTCGAAATTGTCTTAGGGTGTAGTCATGTAGACTAAAGACCCGAGAACCATGGGCAGTCACAGTACACATCACCGGAATGGAGTTGTGAGAGAAAATGACAGAATGACAAAATGACAAATTGAGATATCATCGGAAGAGTATCCGATAGGATCATCTGCAATAAAGTGTATAAGTGTTAGACACTTGGATACATAGAAAGAGTGAAAAGGTCATAGACATAGATATAAAAGGCTTGAATTGAGAGTTTAAAAGAGAATAAGAAACCGATAATAGTTATGATAAATCCGACTTGGTGATTACCTCGTGGAGACTTGGTAATTAGCAGGAGTAGCTGCCAGTCAGATTTTATGTTTCGCTTTTGCATGTTTACTTCCTGAATAATTGGATTATTCAAACATCCACAGTCGTTCATACTCTTAGGGAGTAAGTATGAAGGAAGACTGTCATGAATTGGTTTGTAGATTGTCTAAGGAGTTAGACATAGCAATAAGATTGCTGCAACGTTCATGAGTACTTGGAAATGGAGATTTGAGTATTGGATAAACCCGCGCTCAATGGATTGCTTCATGGATTATATCACGAGCAATGTTGAGACGATAATATCTTTTGGTCTTAAAGTGGAGAGATATGAGTTATAATTTGCAAGGCGGTTGTTCATTGATAGTACGAAAACGCATCGGTAACTCGATGTTATAAAACGTGCTGTTGTGAGTGATTTGTCGGGTAAAAGATATAACATATTAGTCAAAGCTTATTCGTCCCTTGACCCAGACGGGAAACAGATATCTGTTGGCCACTCGATGATTTTGAAGTTGACTGAAGCGCTGGCCAGCCAGGACTGAATTGATTCGTTCAATTAGAAGTCTAAAAGTCATAAGCAAAATCGGAAATCGGGAAACAGTGTGTCAGACAGAGATTGATCTCAATCCATGTCTCATGTCTGAAAATATCTTGTTGGACGGAGGATCATCTGATCACTTATCTTTGGACGGAACTGACTAGGTCAGAGTTCGGCAGCAGTTTCTAGGAAGCTGCAGGTTGTTTATTAATCAGAAGATAAATTAAAGTCATAGACTTATCCAAGTGGGAGACTGTTGGATTAGGTGTCTAAGCCATGACTTTACAACTATATTTATCTTATTGATTGAAGCAAAGTCCATTTGGGTTGCCCTCATAGCTGGAGGTCAGGATAGAGTTCAGTAGAGTAAAAGGTTGATTTATTGATTGTGTAATAAATCAATAGAATTAATTAAATGGTTTATTAATATATTTAAGTGTTAATATATTAATTAGAAACTATAATAATTAATTGAGATTTAATCAAGAATTAATTGGATTTAATTTAGTGATTAAATTAATTAATTAAAAGTGCAGGGACTGGTTTTGTAATTATTCAATAGTTGAATAAAAGGCTGGCCAGTGGATAGGGGTTAAAGGTGGCGAGATTTGTGGTGTCACCACAAGGATCTCGAAACCCTAATTAGGGTTAAGGAAAGCCTTGTCCAAATGGTCAGCAGGCTTGCCCATTTGGAGGCTCCTTAGGGTTTCAGCTGTAACCCTTGGAGGCTATAAAAGGAGGCACCTGGCCACCCTAAAACCTGCGCCATTTACATCAAGATAAACTCTGCTGAACTGTCTTCTCCATTGCTGTGGGTATGACTTGCATCTGAGGCAGGACACTTGTGCTGCTAGCTTCAAGAACAAGATTCAAAGGTTGGTAATTCTTGTTTTAATCTTTAGAATTTATTGTTGGCCTTTAGGTTATAGTTTATTATCTTCATAGAAGAAAACATAGATCTTTCTAGGGTTGCATGTGAACCATAGGATTATTTGTGTTCATTGTTTGCTAGAAAACCCTTCACATATAATCTGCGTCCCCTGTACAGGAACCCGAACCCCAGATATAGCATACTCTAACAATAAACAAGACCAAACCGCACAATCTCCTAATGGCCCGGACTGTTGAGGCACCCATGCTTCCATGATGAACTCCAAATCAACGTCTCTTCGAGGGATTCCTCGATTATTCCAATAGTTTATTGAATCCAACAGGGCAACAACCTCCGTTTTGAATGTCTGGATGTGCCCTTGTTGTACCAGGAAATTGTAGAAATCACCCTCTAGCATGCTATCGTACAGGTAGATTTTCATAGTGTCCAAACGTAACTCTCCTAACATCCAATGTTGATTTTTAACGTTTACATGAAAAAACACCTGAAATAAAATCGATTAATATTAACGACCTTTTACTAATATATATATATATATATATATATATATATATATATATATATATATATATATATATATATATATATATACTTTGGAGAGTGGTCTATTGAGAATATTCTTAACCCATCTCTTTTTTGCAGATGATTCAATGTACTTTGGAGAGTGGTCTATTGAGAATATTCTTAACCTGGTTCGAGTGCTTTTTTGATTTCGAAAATCTGCAGGATTAAGTGTCAATCTGGAGAAAAGCATCCTCTATGGCATTGGGATTGATCAAGATTCGGTGGAGGATATGGCTCTGATCATTGGTTGTAAAGCGGAGAAGATGCCAACAGTATTCCTGGGGATGCCTATAGGTTCCAACATGCATGTAAAGAAACCTTGGAAGCCCTTAGTCGAAAAATTCAAAAAAAGATGAGTAAGTGGAAGATGAAAACCTTATCTTACGGAGGAAGACATACCATAGTCAATAACGTGCTGGGAAGCTTAGGAACTTTTTTATTTTCTCTTTATCGAGTTCCTAAAGGTGTTTTAAAAGAATTGGAAGGTTTGAGAAGGAAGTTCTTTTGGGGCTATGACCAAGAAAAAAAACGCATTTCGTGGGCTAAGTGGGAAAATGTGACAGCTGAAAAGGACAATGGAGGTCTAGGAATTGGTTCTATGGAAGACCTAAACAAAGCACTCCTCGCCAAGTGGTTTTGGAGATACAAAAACGAAGAGGATTCTTTATGGGTCAAAATATTAGATAGCATACACGGTAATTGGGATAGTGTCGATGACAAAGATAGAATCAAAAGCGGTTCTACATGGAGACAAATCGTGCAAGTTTGGGACAGTTTAAAAGAAGATTTATTGGATCCAAGGCAGTTGATAAAAAAGAAGATTGGAAATGGGAAAAAGACTAAGTTCTGGTCGGATTGGTGGCTTGGAGAAAAGACTTTAAGTTTAAAATTTCCAAGGGCGTTCAGTTCAGACCCTCTTAAAAATGACACGGTTCATGAAAGACTCGATAACGGCGAAACGAGGTGGATTTGGAAAGAATCAATTCGAGACGGAAGGACTAAAGAGGAAACAGAAAGTCTTATTAATTGTATCTCATCCATTTCTCTTACACAAGCAGATGATGAGTGGAATTGTCCAGGTGGTCCTAGAGACCAGTTCTCGGTGGCGTGGATGAGGAAAAGCTTGATAAAAAAGAAACAACAAGTGTATGGCAAAAACAGATGGTGCAGATGGATTCCGAAAAAATACAACATCCTGGTATGGCGAATCTGTCAAGGAAAAGTAGCTGTAAAAGAAAATCTAGCAAAGATGAATTCTGTTATAAATAACAATACTTGTGACGTGTGCAAAATTGGAGTAGAGACGGTACTTCATACCTTCATCGAGTGCCCTTTAGCTAAAGATATCTGGTTAAAAATCAAGACCTGGTGGGATTTAAAAGATTACAGTATCAACTCCATTGAAGACCTCTTTACATGGCTGGAGGACGAAGGTGCTAACTCAAAAGAAACGAAAATCTTGTTTGTTGTAGCTGCTGCAGTGTTTGTTTCTTTATGGTTAAATACAAACGAAGCCACGTTTTCAGACAAAAGGAGAAAGGCGGAGGAGTTATTTTCCCACATCCAGTGCGAGGCATTTCTTTGGCTAGATAGTAGAAATTCCAAATTCCATTTTAATAGGAGTCAGTGGTTGATTTTTCCTAGATTAGCAATTAACATGTAATCGTTGTATCCCCGTGGTGGCACCAGCTCCTTGCTGGTGTTTCCTGTTCTTAATCGAATGTTGCCTTTCTATATATATA
>CM042017.1:41080602-41089531 GCA_023525715.1 Cichorium intybus | reverse complement strand
CTTTTTCGAACTCGCTAAATCTTTCTTCTGTTTGAGATACAATCCCAGGTTTAGTCAACGGCTTTCCCCAACTTCTGTCTAGCAAATCGGCGTGCAACACGGTAGTCTATACAATACTTTCTACGAGTCAATAAAACGCTAGTATAAATACCTATACTTATCTACAACTTCTACCAAGGATAGACGGTCATCTAGTTTTCCACTAGGGTCTGTTATGCCGATTTCAGGCATAACTCCTAAGGTCTGCATCATTATCTCACCTCATCAATCCATCTGGGATTCGCACACAGTACTTACTAGTACTTTTGAGCTAAAAATTCTAAGAATTAATGCTAAATTCAGCAAATAATTCTAGTATCTCGATCCGATACAGTCGTCACCTGTAGTGCACTTCAACAATTTTCTTTATCTTTGTAGTTTTTCACTACTTTTCCACTCTTAACTTCTTCTTAGTCAGTATAAGTTTACACTGATTTCATCAATCAACCTGCAATTCACCCATATGGTGTCATACTAATACGGTACTTGCAAAGACTTTACTACAAAGTCTATGATATTTTTCGTCCCATTTCATTTTTGGGGACCACCAGTCCACATACTTCTAATGATTTGACTGTAGTTACACACAAGTCAAACATTTTTCACATGTCTTTCAATGTCTTTCTTCAGCCCCGGCCACCAACACATAGGTTTTATCGACCTATATAATTTGGTATTGCCCCGGGGTATGCTGCATATCTGATACAAAATACATCTTTTCAAGATGATTTTTATATTTCGTTTGACTTGGAATTTACATTTACAACCGCCAAGGGTGTTAAATCACTGTGATATTCCAACTAACTTCCGCTACTATTCAATCATTTATTCACTTTTCACGTTTTCAGACTTGCACACATCTTTCTGTGCTACCCGAACCAACTCAGGTAATCAATTTGCCACATTCATACACGTGGATGTAACCTACAAAGGTTACTCTTTCTAATTCAAGGCATCTATAATCACATACGCCTTTCTGAGATGGTACAAGATTTCTTACCCGAAATCTCTAAGTAACCCATCTATCTTTACTATCTCATCTTCAGCTTCTTTTGATCAATTAAGTATTTCAACTTTTATGATCTTATCGCTATAAGCTTTACACCATACAAGTAGTGTTTCCAAAGCTTAAATGCCACGTTCATAATTGCTACTGCAATATCATGCATCCACAGTCAACGTTGGATACCTTTCAATGATCCAATCCATCTTCTCTACTTAGCATCATTGCTAATGTTAGAGGTTCACACAAGGTTCATTCCAAACCTTTACAACATATCTGTGGTCTTTCTACCACTCAGACTTTACACTTTTCTTGGTCAACTTTAGTCAGCTAACCAGCAATCAAGGAGCAGTTTTCTTCAACTCTCCTTTAGTAACCCGCCAAATCCAAGGAACTACAATGTCAGTCGGATTCCTCAGGCGGGTTCCAGTTTTACCACATCATCTATCCCACTGGATTTATTTCATCATCTTTGGCAGTATTATCATGCCCAAGGAGTTGAAACTTCTTTTAACCAAATTTTTTTCATACTTGGAGAATTTAACATATCACTTAACTCAGTGAAGTAACTCCAGTATCTGGTACAATGTACCTCATATTCAATCTGGTCTCGAGAATATCATATTCTCAGTAGTCAATGTACATACACATTAACTTATCTTTCTTCTTTTCAAACAGATAGGGCTCCATCTGATGACACTTACAGTCATATGAGATCCCAATTTAAAAACAATTTCTTTCAATTGTTTTACCACTCTGCCATCTCTGCAGAGGCCAATTAACACAGAGCCTAGATAACAGGAACGGCTCCCAATACCAGCTTAATCATAAGCTCTTCTTGCCAATCTGGCAGAAATCGTGGAAGTTCTTTTCAAAAGAACCATCCGAAAATTTATTTAAAATAGTACACTACTATCACCACTTTATTAAGCTTGGCCCATACCACGTATGCCAACTACAACATCATTCCTTTACTAACTCTTTTCCGAGTTTAAGCAAAGAAGCTAACCGGTATTCTCAACAACGGTCATTTACCATGGATTTTCATCCGCTCATTTCTGCTTTCTGAACCATCATGTTCATATTTCTACAATTCATGTTAGCATAATTCATTGCTAACCAATTCATAAGCACAATTGCTTCAGATTTGCTGGTAGTCATCAGCTTCAGATTCATAGGGAAAAATGGTCCCGTAAATCTTAGGCAAACTACTTTCCAGGTGTTCAATATCTTGAACATACTTGCTATCTACTATAGCTATTTCAAAATTTTCATCCAAAATCATTGATGAAAAATTCAAACAAGACATCAACTCATCGATCCAAAGCATAGCTTCATGGATCAAATATAACATACACGAGTTATATTCAAAACAATGATATCTGCGACCATATCAGTCTCCTCACGAGCTTCTTCCACAATCTACTGGAATGCTCATGGTACTACGGGGTCCTTTTCGACCATTCGTTCCTTCTTTCTTTCCTGGGTTCATCACCCGTTACTTCACATTTCACATGTGAGTATTTCATAAAGAAGTGATCTATAGTTCCACACTGGAACCACTTCCGTCCCATACAACAAGCTCGAGCAATCTGCTCCTATCATCTGCAATGTCAGCATATCAACGGTAGAGTCTCAACTCTACAATTTTCCTTAGTGCCTTTCCTGCACTGATCACTATACATAGTGGCTCTGTTTTGGTCCTTTCCCTATAAGGTTGGACCCAATTTGTGACAACTTCTTTTAAGAAGTCCACTGCTTTTCACGTAGTCTCAACTACTGTTCTTTCACCTTGAATATCAACCAAGGTAAGCAACCGATTTCTTTATCTGACCACATCAGCTACTATTGCTTGTCATGCGTATTTTTCCGCTACTTGTCTCGTTGCCCCTCGTTCAATGGAGCCTTGAGAAAGGGCTGGTTCGCCTCTTTAAGCTGCACGCCCTAAATTCCTCCCAGTAATACCCGCTGCTCATACTTCTTATACGTTAGAAGTCAGCAATAGTTAGGTTATATATGCATAATAACAACTATATACACCTAACAGTTCATCATGTCTACTGTTTCAGGGTTTAAGTCCAGGAATCTACTCTATAGACACCTAGTTCACTTAAACCTCGGCTCTGATACCAACTTGTAACACCCGGCTTTTTAAACAAAAACACCCCTGAAAAAATTTTCATTTAAAACACAGGTTTCAATACATAAAACCATAACAAGGGGTATATTTTAATAAAAACGGGTACAAGTGTATCAAGGAGAGTATAAATACCGTAGTCTCCTTTAAAGCCGGGCTGCTGACTAACAGCATCTAAGAGTCCTACTTCACGAGTCACGGGACTCTATCTTGTCTCCTACCAGTATCATGCTAACCTGCAGGGACAGTAACAAACGGTATGAGCTACAAAGCTCAGTGAGTAATCAAATCTACAATAACACGTATTAAATACAATCATGTATTTGTCTGGATATCGAATCCAAACTCCTAGTCTTACTGGCTGACCGAATATCTCCTTAGGATTTCACATCCTAGGTTATAGTCTTACAGACTATAACATAATAACCTGCATTTATCAATCCACGTCAGTTATTTGCACGTATAATCATATACAACTATTTCTGTCCCATATCTCTTAGTCACATCAGACTGCATCATGTATCATGGCTAACAGCCGTACCCTGTGTCATAGCTATATAAGCTGCACCAAACATTTTCAATATACGATTCATAGCCCGCAGGCCGCACCAGCTGGGATTGATAACCCGATATCATAGCCAAAAGGCTGCACTATGTACCTGTAACAATATCATAGCCAAACAGGCTGTACCGTGTACCTGTAACAAAATCATAGCCAAAAAGGCTGCAGCAAATATCATAGCCCGAAGGCCGCATCGGAGACATAGCCCGAAGGCCGCACCGGAGTCATCGCCCGAAGGCCACATCGGAGACATAGCCCGAAGGCCGCACCGGAGTCATAGCCAACAGGCCGCATCGAATCATAGCCCGAAGGCCGCATCGGAGACATAGCCCGAAGGCCGCACCGGTTGGATATACAATCCAAAAATCATAGCCATATAGGCCGCACCCATTGGATATAAAAATCCAGAAATCATTGCCCGTAAGCCGCACCCATTGGATATAAAATCCAGAATTAGTTATGGCTCACGGATTAGCCGCTATTGCCTAGACTCACGGTTCCGTTCTTGTCATCGCAATGACTCACGGCTTATCCGATCTTGTCTCTTCAAACGTATCTTGGAACTATCAGTTTCGTCCCACAATCAGTTTCAACCTGTAACAACTCAATCATCATATATCACATATGGTATCAGTGAGATTACTCACCTGGATGCTAACTGCGTTTCAATTTCGGTTGTTTCTTGCCTTTGCGTGCACCACAACCATTTTGTCCCATACCTATTTATCCATTTATATTTCAAATGATAATAGGTTAATAATCATTCCAACTGACTCTAATACACTAGAGTTCAATACAATATCATTACAAACAATGCCTAGTTAATAAACTTTCCGTTTACTAACTTTTTATGAATTATACTCATTCCCGAGGCATTCGTATAGATCTACAGTGCCCCCAAGGAGTCAAAAACTCAGTTTAGTATTTTTCTAGGACTTTTCATACCATCATGGACTTATGGTTCAAGTTTGAGGTAAATCGGACAAGCGTAGCAAAATTTAGCGTTTTTGGACCCCCTGCCAGGCAAGCACGACTCGTGCTTAATTTTGCCTATGGGAAGCACGACTCGTGCAACCCATAATGGCAACATTCTTTGGTTTCCAGAAACGCACGACTCGTGCAACATGTAGACTTAAAAACGCACGACTCGTGCATAACTGGGCAGTGTCCAGAAATGCCCAGAAATGTCCGATTTTTTCATGCAACAGCACCTGTTTTCATCTATTAAGTCCTTATACTTGTTCTTAATCATTTGGGGTTTGTTTCCTGACTAAAACCCTCTTATAATACAAGGTTTTAATCCAAAGAAACAACCTCAATCAATCAAAATGCAGAAATTAGGGTTCTTGAGCCAAAAACCCCAAAATCCACCAATTCATCAAATTCTCTTGTTTTAATTACATGTTCTTATCATATGAACATGTATCAAGCTCAGAAATCATGTAAGCTTCATGGATTATAACTGAAATACAGTTTCTAGTTCATCATGTGAAGAACACATCCAAGAACTTGGATAGAAAGTGAATTTACTAACCTTCAAAGCTTAGGAATCACCAATTCCAAGCTAGGATTCCAATTCTTTGCTTCAATCTCATGTTTTTCTGCAGAAATCGCATCCCTCTTGCTCTCAAGAATCATTCCCGTAACTGAAAATAGGCCAGTCAACAAGAGAGTCAACTCTCTTATTTTTACCACAAATTTTTGCAAATTTGGTCCCTAAGTTCATTTTCTTGAACTTTGACCACAACAATCAAGTTTTATTACAATAAAACTTTCATTCCTTACATTTTGGCCACAACCAACAATATTTTTACATAATTGGTCGTTGACTTGGTCAAATGACCAAAATACCCTTTTTCGGTTAAAACGACCAAAAATCAGTTTTTATAACATTTAAGTCCAAAACTCAAAATATTATTTCAAACCAAATACTTTTCTATCCAAAAGACCATTTTACCCTTCCAAGGTAAAATGACCAATTTACCCTTTTATTATAATTATATAATAAAGTATCTTGGCGTTACAATACACTACTAGAAAATAGGCTTTTAATGACATACGAACTATGACACACTCTAATTTTATGACATACAAAACTGTATGTCATAAAAAAATGTCATCTTTTTTATCAAACTGAAGGATATACAACATACATAATTGTATGTCGTAAAACCGTGTCATATATTTAAGATAATTATGACATACAAAAATGTATGTCTTATTTTAGTGTCCATAATCGAGGAAAAAGAAAAAACACGGAGGTTGCTTTAAATTTATTGTATGTCATCTAAAATATTTCAATGTCGCCTTTTATTTGCTTCTAGATCGATAAAATCGCTTCCGAGTTCCCTTTTCTCTCATTTTTCTCTAGCGTGTTAGGGTTTTGGTGACCGATTACGGCCTCGCTCCCTCGTCTTTTCCTCTCTCCTCATGTAATCGAAGGGTGAATTGATTCAACATCAACCGGTGTTAGTGGTGTAGATTCAGGCTCGCTCCTCATGGAATCGAACGGCGAATTGATTCAACATCGACCGGTGTTAGGGTTTCTTTTGGAAAAATCTCGTACTCTAGCAACTCCACCAACACCGTCCTTACGCCACTCGTACGACACAGCCGCCGTTCTTCATAAGCTGTGATGCGACTATCTGTTACGAGACCTTTGATTCTGCTTTATTCTAACTTTCTTATTTCGTCATCGTATCGCTGCACCACTGGTCTGATTTTATGATTTCATTGTCCATAGGTTCACTAACTGATTATTGTAACCGAGCATTAGCTTCTCTGATTCATATATGATTGTTGATCGACTGTGTTTCCGATTTCTGTGTTTTGGATTTTTGATTTCTATGTTTTTTTTATTTTTGTTTCCTGATAAAGTTAATTGGTATGAGGAATCTGATTTCTCTTTCTTGAATTTATGATATGCTGATATAATTTTGATATCCTGAATTTCGTGATATGCGGAATTTCTTGAATTTCCTGTTAGAATCGATTGGGAGAAAAAAGAATGTGTGATTCTTTGTTTCTTATAATTGTTTGCTGATATGTCAACTTGATATGTATTTCAATTCCTCTGTATAAGCTCTGTTAGTACGATTACAATGTGAAGTATTGATGATGTACTTCTTTTTTGTTGTTAATTAACATTCTACATTTGATATCTTCCTAATACATCATTGTACTTTATATGAATTTGTTCCGACAAGACAATCTCTCTCTCGAGGAAACATAGGAGCTGTGAAAGTTCTTCAAGACCTGTTCCCACAACCTGGGAGACTCCAATTTATATATGCTAATTTAAGAGATGCAAAAGCTGTAAACAATTTTTTTTTTTCTTAAAATGCATTTGATGCAGTAATACATTTTGCGAGCAGTTGCGTATGTAGGTGAGAGTACCCTTGATCCATTAAAGTAAGTATATATACCCTTATGTACGCCCTTTTTCATCTTTTCTACATTTCAACTATAGTAAAAATGATATTTTTATAATAATGCAGATATTATCACAACATTACATTCAAATACCCTTACGGTATTAGAGGCTATGGCTGCACATAGACATGAGCAAATGGTCCAAGAAAACTGAATTGTACCGGAACCGGACCGGTATGCCATTATCGGGCCGGGTACCTGGTTCTTGTGTTGTGTTATAAACGGGCACCGGTTCTTAACCCTGTTCGGTCCATGAACATTGTATTGCTCCAAAACGGTTTGTACAGAGAATGAGGAAGAAGAAAGAGATTTCCCGTAGCTATATGCACCAGGTACATATTTTGTAATGTTAATATGCCAATTAGAAGAACTAAAAGTTTTCTAACGTTTCTCTCCTTCTGTGAACAAAGTTGTGAAGCTAATGTTGATATTTACGAGAATTTAAAATAATGGGTATTTTTGGTGTTAAATTTTAGTATAAAAGAGTTCCGTGGAATTACAAATGCGCTCAAGGTAATTTTATTATGACCTGGATTTTATTTACAGTATTTAAATAAATAAAGGGTTGATTTGAAATGTTGATTATTTTATTTTGAGGCAGGTTCAAGGAACGGACTATAAAACCCCAGACGGAACATTTACATTTAATCATGTTATTCAACCAAAGATGCTTCTTCCCTTGTTTATAAAAGGAGGTATTAGTCAAATGGACGACAGTTTTAATAACTTGTGACGTCTATAGTGTAAACACAAGATGAGACCGAAATGGAATTTTTTTAACGAGTTGTTTTCTTTTCAGGTCCAACACATATTCACAACTTGTGGATCTGATGGTGCTTTTAATATCATGGACAAAGATAGAAAACAAAGAATGAATGTAGGTTTTTTATTTCTTGATGTTTCAAAGACCATTTTGGTCCTTTATCTTGCCGTGTTAGTTTAATTTCAAGGACAAATGTAGAAAAAAAAAGTTGTATTTGTAATTTTATATTAATGATATGTTATATTATAAGAAATTAGATTCAGTGTGATTTAATTTTGTATTATTTTATATATATTATATATATATATATATATATATATATATATATACTATATATATATATATATATATATATATATATATATATATATATATATATATATATATATATATATATATATATATATATATATATATATATATATATATATATATATATATATATATATATATATATATATATATATATATATATATATATATATATGCACCGTAAAATCGTGAAATTAAAATGTAGGTAATTTATTTAAAAAACATGACATACAATGCGAGTCATAAATGTTAGTCATTAATGTATGTCGTAAATTTTACGACACACAAATGTGTGTCATCTGTCATTTATGACAGGGGCTTCCTTGACATACATTTGCGTGTCATCTATACCCTTTAATGACACGCAATGCATGTCATTAAAAGCCTTTTTTCTAGTAGTGTAGGTTGCAAGTCGGAGTCCATGGCTTCGACTTTCCTTAGATTACCCATCGGATGCAGCATGAAATCAAAAAAGCTATGGAAGCAACTTATAGATAAATTCAAAAACCGATTGAGTAAATGGAATATGAAAACCCTTTCATTTGGGGGCAGACACACGTTAGTTAACAATGTGCTGGGGAGTCTTGGCACTTTCCTGTTTTCCATTTACAAAGTCCCAAAAGGAGTATTGAAAGCTCTTGAAGGTATTAGAAGCAGGTTCTTTTGGGGGGTGTGATCAAG